>JAOQMS010000008.1:34422577-34435474 GCA_027563885.1 Erythroxylum longipes | reverse complement strand
ATGCCAAAAATGCCCTCAATTCATTCCTATGCATTTATTCTATAAACTGTTATGCTTAATTTAACGAAAAAAAATTTTCAGGGGCCAACAAGCAATCTCTGTGGATCAAATGGATTCACACCTATATATTGAAAGGGGAGAGTTTTTGGGCTCTAAAAATAAAAGACAATTACTCTTGGTTCTTTAACCAAATTTTGAGAATGAGGGAAGAGGTGCAACAAAACATCACTTGTCAATTAGGGACAGGAGAAAAATTTTCCCTATGGTACGATAATTGGGCAGGCTAAAGACCTTTAATTCAAAATCAACTAGCAAGATCCCTATTGGAGAGGTTCCTAAAGAAAACCAAGCTCCATGAAATAATTAGTAATGGAAGTTTGTTGTTAACTTCAAACGAGATGAGACTATTGCCCATTCCTAATTTTAAAAGCTGCGTGGAGACAGACATCTACTTATGGAATGGGGTTCCTATTTCAGAAATTACCATAAAGGAAGCAAAAAAGTTGAGAGATGGGTTAGCTAATAGAGTGGGATGGTCCCCATTGGTTTGGAACAAGGTCCTTAGACCTAATGTCAGTTTCCTTCTTTGGTTAATTATGCTGAACAGGCTCAGCACATTGGATAGACTAAAGTTCCTATCCTCCCCTAAGACATGTATTCTTTGTAATCTGGAGGATCAAACTAGAGAACACCTTTTTTAATGTGATTATTCTAAAGGAATTTGGGCTATAATCTCTAGCCTATGTATTACTAGGACTCACCACTGCAGACTCTCTGAGATCCTACAACAACTATCCCTTCTAAATAGCTCTAAATATGATAGGGAAATCATACTGGTTTCAGTTGCTACATGTGTCCAAGCTGTCTGGACTGAGAGAAACAATAAGAGATTCAGAGAGGAATCTAACTCTCAAACATCCCTTATAGATCTTACCATTGCTAGGATAAGGGAACAACTGATTGTAAATCAGTTGAACCTACCTCGAATCATAGGGTTGGCCTTCGCATGGAAAGTTTAGCCTCGCTAAGATTTCCTAATCCTTACCACACAAGCAATTTCCCAACACAAGGGGCCAGATTCAGAATAGTTCAATTAGTTAGGTTCCAAACAATTTCTGGAACTACTGATTATTCAAAAGATCAGATACAACATTCACAAAAGATT
Source organism: Erythroxylum longipes (assembly GCA_027563885.1). Lineage (NCBI taxonomy): Eukaryota > Viridiplantae > Streptophyta > Magnoliopsida > Malpighiales > Erythroxylaceae > Erythroxylum > Erythroxylum longipes. Next base: position 34,434,309 of record JAOQMS010000008.1, on the reverse strand, counting down.
CTCAAGAAGTCTAAAATTATCTTCTACATCTTAGAGAACTTCTATTTTCAGATACTCACCTGATGGAAAGGATAGAGACTCTCAGCAAGTTCGAGATTGAGGTGCGCTGCTATTCCCTCTTTCTTTGAAATCAACACAAGAATGTTAGTTAATGAAGTATGTAGATAAGAGGAGAAGAAACATCACGAGAAGTTCACCTGATCTAAAAATCGAACCCTCTAACATGGAAATCCCAGAGAAACTCTATAGAATTCGGAGGTAATAGTAAAGCCCTAATTCGCTGAAAGAATCGAACAAAGAGGAGTAATTACCTGAGATCTAAAATCAAGGAGCCGTGTCAAGAGAGGAAAACAAGGGGGAGATACTCTGCCTGCTACAAATCGAGACATCTCCCCTCCAAACTTGGGACATCTCTATAAAAAAAAGGACTATGAACAAAGAAAGGATTATGGAGAAGATGAATTGAGTAAATCTGATGATCTTATTTATTCACAGTATACATGCACAAAATATATACAAGTGTCTGGAGTAATTTTCTCCATAATACAAGGCATAAACATGGTGATCCACCTAAAGTAGGATTCAATCCATATCTGGCTAATTATGTACATTAAAGATAAATATATACATTTCTTAATACTCCCCCTCAAGTTAGTGAGTGAATATCGTGAACTCCCAACTTGTGTCACAGAGTTAAGAACTGATCCTTCCCCAACGCCTTCATAAAAATGTCCGCGAGCTGGCAACGTGTTGGTAAATACAAAGGACTGATTATTCCAGCCTGCAACTTCTCTCGCACAATATGGCAATCTATTTCGATGTGCTTTGTGCGCTCATGAAATACAGGGTTTGCTGTAATGTATAGTGCCGCCTGATTGTCACAGAATAGTGGTGTAGGAACATCACACGAGACTTTCAAACCTCATAATATATAATGTAGCCATACTAGCTCCAAACATGCATTGGCCATTGCACGATATTCTGCCTCTGTCGAAGATCTTGATACATTAGTCTAACTTTTTGACTTCCACGAGATGAGAGAAGAACCAAGGAAGATGCAATAACCTGAAAACAATCTCCGAGTGGTCTGACATCCTCCCCATTCAAAATCACAGTATGCTTTCAATGTGAGATTATTTCTGGATGGCAATAACGACCCTTGACCCAACGATCCTTTAACATACTTCAGGATACGAATCGCCGCGTCCCAGTGTAGCCGGCATGGAGTTTCCATGAACTGACTCAACGTCTGAACTGAAAAGACTATGTCAGGTCTTATGACTGTGAGGTATATAAATCTTCCCACGAGCCGTCTGTACTTGGATGGATCTTTCAACAATTCTCCATCATCCGAAGTTAACTTTAAGTGCTGCTCCATTGGAAATTTATCTGGACGAGCACCTGTAAGCCCTGTATCCTGCAAAAGATCAAGTCCATATTTTCTTTGGGACATATAAATCCCGGTTTTAGAACGAGAAAACTTAATCCTTAAGAAATATTTTAAGTCTCCAAGGTCCTTAATGCGGAAACGCCGAAATAAGCATTCTTTGAGGCGCTGCATTTCTTTTACGTCATTCCCGATCAGAAGGATGTCATCTACATAGATTAGGATGGCAGTGAATGAGGACCCTTGATGCTTTGTGAATAAAGAATAGTCTGCTGTGGACTGTTGATACCTTGCTATTCGAATCACGTCAAAAAATGTGGAGAGCCAGTTCTGGGAGGCTTGTTTGAGGCCATATAATGACTTGTTGAGTCGACATACAACGTTCTCCCCTGTCGACGATGTCCGGGTGGTAAGTCCATGTAGATGACCTCATGCAAACTGCCGTGTAAGAAGGCATTTTGCACGTCCAATTGATGAATAAACCAGTTTCTGGCAGCTGCTATAGTGAGGAGACATCTGAGAGTTGTAAGTTTTGCTGTAGGCGAGAAGGTCTCGCGATAATCAATCCCTTCAATGTGAGTGTACCCTTTTACGACGAGGCGCACTTTATATCGTTCCATGTTGCCATCAGACCAGTATTTGATTTTATAGACCCATTTGCAACCGATGGGTTTGTGACCTGCTAAGAGTGGCATTATTGTCCACGTTTTGTTGAGTTGTAGGGCCGTTAGCTCCTCGTCCATGGCCTGTTTCCATTTTGGATCAAGGATAGCTTGAGCATATGTGGTGGGTTCTTTAGTGCCTGTGATGTTAGCCAGAAATATACGATGTGCGGGAGTGAAATGAGAATAAGAGAGAAAATGTTGAAGGGGATTCCTGGTGGCGTTCGACAGTCTTCGACTAGAGTCAAAAAGATTGGCCTGGGATCCCACCACGTAGACTTGATGCCAGGTAGGGGCTTGTCTGGTACAATCGGAGCTGCGGATGGAAGGTGTGGGCGCTGCTAGAGGTTGAGGAGATGCTGTCGTTACAGGCATGTTTAAGACTGAAGTTTCTGGCATGGATGAAGGAAGGGAATTCGGAATTTCTAAATTTTCTGGTATGGCAGGCGTGATTGATGGAGCAAGATCTGGTATGTCGAGAGCTAGATTTGGTAAGACCGTTTGTGAATCAGGTGGGGATGTTGTTGTAGATTGATTAAGGAAAGGGAAAATATTTTCATGGAACGTAACGTCTCGACTAACAAGGAATGTGCCACTTTCCATATCAAACAACTTATACCCTTTTTGATTAGTTAGGTATCCGATGAAGACACACTGCCGAGCTCGTGAATCAAATTTTTGTTTCGGTGAAACAACAGTTGCATAACATAAGCAGCGGAATATCTTTAAATGAGAGAGGGACGGAGGTCAGTTGTATAGGAGTTCGAAAGGGGATTTATTTTTCAGTAGAGGTGAAGGTAAGAGATTAATTATATATGCTACGGTTAAAACACAGTTACCCCAGAATTCTAATGGCAAATGTGATTGAAATAGTAATGCTCGTGCAGTGTTAAGAATGTGTCTGCGTTTGCGTTCTACTACCCCGTTTTGTTGTGGGGTGTAGACACAAGTGCGTTGACATTCAATGCCATTCTTATGGAAGAAGTTTCACATAGAGAGGAATTCTGAGCCATTGTAGACTCGCACAGTTTTGACTAAGGCATGAAACTGGGTTTGTGCAAATGTGATGAATGACTCTAATAGGTGCTGTGTTTCAGATTTCTGATTCATGAGGAATAACCATGTGCACCTAGTAAAGTCGTCTACTATGGTGAGAAAGAAACGTGCCCCCAAATGTGTTGGAACCTTGTGCAGACCCCAAATATCACAATGCAATAAGTCAAAAGGAGAATGAGATTTTATTGTGCTTAATGGGAAAGGCAGTCTTGTTTGTTTTGCTCTTGGACAAATACTACAATTATTATGATCAGAAATAGAATTTTTATTGAAAGGTAGCAATGATGAGGCGAGCTTGAGACGCGTTGGAGAAGGATGTCCGAGGCGCATGTGCCATAAATCAGGACTGTGAGATACTTGGAATGATTTTGGTGAGTATTTTAATGGAGATATGTCGTATAGACCGCCGTGTTGTTCACCCGAGCCAATCGTTCTCCCCGTAGCTAAGTCCTGCAAAATATAACCATTTGGGAAAAGGACAACACAGCAATTTAATGTGTTAGTCAATTTGCTAACTGACATGAGGTTCAAATTGAAAGATGGAACATAAAGCACATTTTTTAGTGTGATATCATTATTAAAATTGATTGTGCTCGTGGAAGTGATAGGCACAGTTGAGCCTGTGGATAAATTTATTAACGAAATTGAGGATGGTGATGTGTGTGTAAATAAATGTGAATCGGATGATAAATGGTCGGTTGCTCCACTATCCAGGATCCAAGGTTTTGTGAAAGCAAAATTAATTAAGGTATTAGGAGTTAACAGACCTACTGCGTTTGCAAATGCTTCACCTTTACCAGATTTTTTATTGATCATGTAAATGGCCTTTGCCAGCTGCTGGATCTGTTCAGTAGAAAATCCTTGCACGAGGCTCCCATCGGATTCATTTCCATCATGTGTTTGCTGGCAGGAATTTGCCATATTGGCAGTTGAATATGAGCCTCGCCCATTGCCCTTGGTGTTGCATTGTGCATTGCGTCCGTTGGAATTCCATGTTCTATTTTTGATGTGGTACCTGTCCTCTGTGTGGCCTCGGTTGTCACAGAATATGCAATGAAATTTTAGAGTATGGCATTCGTCTATGGTGTGACCAGATCTGTTGCAGTGCTCACAGTTTTTAACACTAGATGATTTCCAGTTTGTGGAATGGTTCTGCACTGCTGCTGCAATGGAGAAGTTCTCGCTGGGATTTGAGATCATCTGCTACTGCGTCTCTTCTTGAATGATCAAAGAGTATGCCTGACAGACATTGGGCAAAGGATTCATGATAAGTAAGTTGGATCTGATCGCCTTGAAGGATTCATTGAGCCCCATGAGGAATTGCATCAATTTATTCTCCTCTTTTTCATCTTGATGTTCCTTGGTTTGATTGTAGACTATGGGAGTGCGATACAACTCAAGTTCGTCCCACAGCACCTTGAGTTTGATGTAATATGAAGTCACTGACATTGTACCTTGCGACATGGTTGCTATTGCCTTTTGAATTTGAAATATAGCGGGTGCATTCTTCTGCCCAAATTGATCACGAAGGTCCTCCCAGACTTGACGAGCGGTTTTTGCATGGACCACTCCTGCTGCAATGTCCGGCTTAATGGAATGACTGAGCCATGAGAGAATCATCGAATTACACTGGTTCCATAGTTCGAAGTTTGAGGGATCATCGACTGGTGATGGCGTTTCAAGAGTGCCGTCGACGAATTCGAGCTTCTTTTTTGCTGTAAGGGCATGTATCATTGCCGTTTTCCAAGACTGGTAATTGGGCCCATTCAACTTGGTTGGGACGAGCATATGTCTGGGTTGGTCTGAATGAGGAACATAATACGGATGTGATGGATCCGTAGCAGCAGATTTGCCAGAAGCATCCTTCTTGCCAGATGTTTCGAAATTGTTTGACATGGTAGTGTATGCAGCACTTTAAAGAGGAAGGCTTTCAGAGTACCAAGAACCTGGGACCGTGGGTTATGCTCTAATGCCATATAAAAAAAAGGACTATGAACAAAGAAAGGATTATGGAGAAGATGAATTGAGTAAATCTGATGATCTTATTTATTCACAGTATACATGCACAAAATATATACAAGTTTCTGGAGTAATTTTCTCCATGATACAAGGCATAAACATGGTGATCCACCTAAAGTAGGATTCAATCCGTATCTGCCTAATTATGTACATTAAAGATAAATATATACATTCCTTAATAATCTCTGAAAGCTTTGAAACATTAGGACTTCGATCTACCTCAAACCACCGAAAGAAATGGATATACCAAAATCATCAAGATGGAGAAACATACCTGGTGCAGGTTTCACTAGAGCTGAGCTAGAAGACAACACTTGGGGAGACGCAACATTGTCTTCCATATCCATAGATACTTGTATAATTAATGGGATATAATTATTTTAAAATTTTGGACACTAAATTAAAGTACTTAAAAATTTCCTATCATTTGATTTTAAACAAAAGTTGATTAATAATAAACAAAATGACAGTTCAAGTAACAAAATCTGAACAAACTACCAGTCAACTGAACAAACTACTAGTCCTTTCCTTAACTACTATTCTCGAGCAAGAATTTCCTTGTTCCAAACTAGATAGCTTTACCATCCAATCAATCGAGGCTTTTAGTTCCCTTGGAAACATCAAATACTGCATTTTTAACACATCTTCCTCTGATTTTCCTCATTTACTGCATACAAAGTACAGCCTTCTTTTGATGTTTGATCATTCTCTCTCTTTCGACTCAGAATTGGATCATCTCTGCCTCTGTCGTGCTCTCTGAAAATTTTGTCCCTTTCACGTGCAATTGTTTACATCGACTGGTGATGGCTAGAACAAGCAGCAAGAACATACAAGCCAAGCTGGTGGGTATGTCTTTCCCTTTTCCACTTTTCTCTTAAACATGGCCAAACAAGATGGGGAAGAGAATATAGCATAGAGGGTTCATAGCTTTCCTATTCAAAGGTTGGGTGGTATCTGGATTTATGCTTTGAATAGGTCCTAGGGCCAAAAGGGTTGATTCTTTGACGTACTTAAGTCTAACATGGTGACTGCTGATCTCACGTCGTCCGGAAAATCTTACATATGTTTCTTAGGTGGTTTAATGTTGTTTTAATTGGCTCTAGGGAGCTTGTGGTTAATTATTAGTTCGTCTTTTGAAGTTATGTTCCCTTTTATCAAGCGGAAACTTCAATTGATCCTCCCTTGCATCAACTTTCTTTGAAAGGATTCTTTTGAGCGTTTGATGGAGGCGTAATCTGATATGCATTTTGAGAATAGATGGTTGGCAAAGCAGGAAGTTCACGTTTTTATGCTTTTCTCAGGTTCTCCTTGGGGATATGGGAACTGGCAAGACAAGTTTGGTTCTGAGATTTGTCAAAGGTCAATTTTTTGATTTCCAGGTTAGTTTTGGTTTGCATTATAACGTTTCTATCAATCAATCTATTCTTCAACTCCAGAGAGCAATTTGGGATGTAGATTACTAAGCCAAATATTCAAAGAACTCAATTCCATTACATTAAATTTTTATCCCTGCAATTTGGCCAAGTTAGATTCTGGTTTTGTTTGATTTGATGCAAGTTTGTAAAGGTATAGATATATATGGCATCTAACAAGTGTCTAATATTTAGGAATCAACGATTGGAGCGGCTTTTTTCACTCAGGTTTTATCATTGAATGAGGCCACCATAAAGTTTGATATATGGGACACAGCAGGACAGGAAAGATACCATAGCTTGGCTCCTATGTACTATCGTGGTGCAGCTGCGGCTGTTGTGGTGTACGATATTACAAGCCCGGTATATGCTTCTTTTCTTCTGGAATGTTACTTTTCTACACCTAAAAGTGATTTTTTTATAAATATTTTCAGAAGAATAAAACCTTCTCCAATGTGCTGATTGTCCGTTAGGAAGTTTCTAACAAAACAAAACTCTGCCTTTCATGTCTTCCTTTGCATCAGTTACCCATATTGTCATAACACTTTGCTACTCGTGCAATTTCGTGGTTAAAGCTGATAAAGATTTTAGATTCTTGAAAACTGTTAAAGTTAGATACGAGAACTTTCAAACATGTTTCTTTTTTGGGGTTGAAACATTTGGATGCAGCACTTTGATATTACTTGATTGGCATGCAAGGCTATATTTGTTATGCTCTAAAAGTATGTTTAAAAGTCGTAAGAGATTGCATGCTAGCCATACCTTCTCCGAACCCTGTCCTACAACTAACACAGGTAGCTAGATTTTAGGTTTTATGGAAAATTTCAGGAGGTAATTATGTTCGATATTAGCCAATTCTTTGATTAAATTTATGGAACTCATTTATTCATTCTGTGAAAAATGTAGTTCATGGATTTTTGACCACTACTATTAATGTGTCTGTGTTCAGGAGTCCTTTGAACGAGCTAAAAAGTGGGTTCTGGAACTGCAAAGGCAAGGTAAACAACCAAAATTTTCTCCTGAAAGTATCTTCCACAGAAAGTGGAGGTCTGAATACATTGATAGGGAGAAAGACTGACATTGATGAAATATATAATGACATTTTCCCTACATTATCATGATTGTTTCCTTGATTTGTACCTGATGTTATGAAAGCTCTGCCGAGAACTTTCAATAAAAGCATTTTGCTTATGCAATTTCATTAATCTTATTCTCTATCTGTCAGGAAATCCGAATTTAATAACATTCTTGGTGGCTAACAAAGCTGACTTGGAAGAAAAGAGAAAAGTTGGAAATGAGGTTCCTCAAAATCCTCTTGATAGAGAATATATTCCTACTTAAAACATAGTTCTATGGATTTTCATTGATCAGTCATGGCTTATAAACAAAATAATTCTACTAAATATTTCAGGAAGGCGAGCAATATGCAAGAGAAACTGGTTTGGCTTTTCTTGAAACGTCTGCTAAAACCGCACAGAATGTCAATGAGCTATTTTATGAAATAGGTAATATGCTAGTCATGGACGGAAGAATGGAACTTGTATTTCAATTTTCGGCTGTTTGTTATATTCCATATCTGATGCCTCTTTATTCACCTGTCCGGTTCAAATTTCAAACAGGATAGGCTTTGATTTTCCCCAGAAGGACTCCAAACTGAGAACTGATTATAATGAATACAGGATAGACAAGTCGAAGTTGCATTATTATATTCCCATGCTTGCTTTAATACTTTCCAACAGCTTTGTTTTGGTGCTAGGTCTTGCCATTTAACCTGTTTCTGAAATTTTATGTACTCGAAAGCTTCTGAGTTATAGGAAGAATCGACAAGACATAGTGCTAATAAAATAAATTCCCTCCTTGCAGCAAAAAGATTGGCGAAAGCTGCCCCTACACGTCCGGCAGGAATGAAATTGCATGGCAGACCCCAAGAAAGTGGAAGAATGTTCTGCTGCTCATGAGTCATGATTGATGATGATACCCCATATTTCATTGGGTTGTATGTAATCTTACCATCCCTGTTTCCTTTCAGTTATTGCTTACCATGAATAAAAAAAGAAATGGTCTTGCAGTTCTGGGTCAAAAAATGTGCTTTATATTCTATCACCCAGAAGGGGTAATTAAAACAAATTACATCATTGATCCCAACGTGTATGTCATGGCTCCAACTACTTAATATTCCAAGCAGTTTGTAATTCCTATTGATAATTCACATGATTCTTTCCAAGTTGATGCACTGATAGAGGCTAGACTTTGGCTGTTAGGATTTTTGTTATTGGAAGTTATTTCTACTCTATCTCTGTAGTTTTAGGTAGTTATTAGTTTTTAAAATTAGGAAGATTTACGTTGAAGAATGATTCTGTACAGTGACTATTTATGCCAAACGTTTTCTAGAGAAACAATCAATCAAATTAAGCCTTTCACAGACTTCTTATATTCTCCTCTTGGCATCATTACCAACCCCTCACATAATTAGCTTTTGAAATTTCTCTATTCACCAAGATTGCAAGGCATATCTCATAATTCTCTAACTTGACTTGAATTCTTCAACATTTAACCAAGAATCACTCCCTATCATATCTACCCCTGAGGACTTCCAGTTTATGACTAGTCACCAAGTTCAAGCTATGCTTGAACTTATCATATCTACCCCTGAGGACTTCCAGTTTATGACTAGTCACCAAGTTCAAGCTATGCTTGAACTTTTTAGCAAATGATGATTTTATCAACATGCCAACTACAGCCTTCGAAGTGTGAACTTTCTTCAACAAAATCTGACCAAATGTAATCAGTTTTTTTATCTTGTGAAACCTCTTATTCTTCATTATAACCATATTTGTCTATCTTCCTCATCACTAATGACAAGAGCATACGTGATGAGTCTCTCCAGCTATATCTCCTTGGCTTCTTAATGATCCATCTCTCTCTATCTTTTGCTATACTTTGCCAATACTTTCTTCCTGACATTGTTCTATTTCTTGAACTAAATTGCGAACTCTTTGGCATCTATTCTACGATATTCTAGTATCACTTGTATCACCTTTGAACCAACACTACTCGTTGTTGATCTTGACACGTCTTTTTCATATGTTTTCCTCAACATATATCGCTCTCAAAATACTATATCTTTAAAGGTTACCCTAGACATTTTACCAAGCACATGAAACTTACAAAAGTCTATCTTCTTATGTCTTACATCCTTCCATAAGCTCCTCTTGTGAACTTTGATTATCTCTTGCTTACCAAAATGACTCACTTGCATATGCTATGCCGTAGTACTATCATCCTTTTACCTTGAAGATTGAGAAATAACTATTGATCCCATTAGTGTCTTTCACATTATGGCATAGATGCTATGTTATAATTTTTTTTTTCTTTTATCACATTTCACACACTTTTTACCACTTTAAGCTTTTTATACAAAAAACTCATGCCCTTGACTATCTAAGTGTACTCATGAAAATCAAATTCTTTCAAAGCTTAGGAACATAATAAGCATCCAATATTCTAACAATTTCATTATGCATTTTGATATACACTGACAATACCATTCTATTTTTTAAAAAGAATTGAATCAATCCTTATTCAAAGTTTAAGATAAGATGCAATAATGTCTTTCACCCACCAATTTGTAGAATCAAATTTACTCACAGTCAAAATATAATTATCTCTTCCATTCTCTTTATCAAAACTCTCAATTGTCTCTTACATACTCTTAATCAAAACTCTCTTAGACTACAAAATTCTTGTTTTTTTTTATCTATCTCTTTTCTTGTTTCTATTCATTTGATATGGATAGTCTCTCTTAAAGTACTATTTTTCTTTATAGTTAAATCATAAAGCATCAAACAACTTTAGCCTTTGATTTGGATTTTGGCTTCCTCCTGCTTTGAGTATCCTTTCCTTGTTCTTCCTCTACTAACAACTAGACCCACATATAATCCACCTTTACATGTGTCAAAGACCTTCTTCTTCAATTCTTCATACTACAGAGCACCTTTTGTATTAACCAACTTGCTTTGCCATCATACAATATGGTATTAACAAAATTCTCATATGAATTGGCAAGGAAAGAAAATGGATTATGACATGATCCTCATTCTCAATTTTAACACCTTATAAATCCAAGATGATCTGATTAAAATTATCAAAGCGATCTTTTATTTGTGTACTTTCTATCATCTTTAATCTACATAAATGTTACTTTTGGTATAGATGATTCATAAGTCCTTTGTTATGATATTTTTAAGTTGTTTCCAAAATGAAGCAAAATTTATTTCATCAACCACCTCACTCATCACCTTGTCACCTAAACTCAACAATATTTCACTATACATTTTTTTGTTCAATCTTTTCCTTCTATATTCCTAAATTCTTTAAAAATTCTTTTTTTTTCAACGCTACTGTGCATCCTTGTTGAACAAGAACTGCCTTCATTTTCACCTTCGGTAGAGCGAAATTATTCAATCAATATCACTATCAGATTTGTGAAGATTTATTTTGATAGCAAAACCTATGCTCTGATACTAATTGTTAAGATACCAATTATTCTATTACCAACAGTCACACAAATGGAAGCAATATAAGATGAAATTAGGTGAACTAAAAAACATAAGAATTTATGTCGTTTAACCAATTATACGACCTACATGGAAGGGGATAGTATAACTATGAGAAATTTGAGAAAAGTAGAGTAGATGATAACAACATTCTCAATATCCCAAAGGTTCCACCTTACAAAACTCTTATTAAAGTATTTATAGTATAGGTTACATGTAAGAAGTTTAATATAGTGAAACATTATTTCCATAGAAGCCTAAGATTATTGAAACTATATTTCCATAAATATCTAATGATTCTAAAATTCCACTTTCATGCATCATTAAAATTTGTGTGACTAGTCTAGCACTCGTCCTACACTTGACATCAATATTGATTTATTTTTGACTTAAAAAAATTAAAATTTCTAACCAACATGAGACTGGTGCCAGTATCATATCCCTATTCGATGTTTATTAGCATGTAAACCATCACTCTTCATCAATAATTCACGATATATTGGCGATGATGTCCCTTGTACCCAAATTAAATCTTAAATTTCAACCATAAAACAAATAAAGTATAGCAAAGTAGGAATTGATTTCATGAGGAATTCTAGTTCGTTAAACGTTACAAAAGAGATATTTAATGGGAAGGGGT
>JAOQMS010000008.1:34395829-34422477 GCA_027563885.1 Erythroxylum longipes | reverse complement strand
GGATTATTTGAATGTTAATAGTGTTATGGAGACTATGTTAGGCTAATTTCATATTAGGGATTGCTTTTTCATTATTTGTCAAAACTCATGTTTTATTAAATTGAATGAAGTGTCTTTGATAATTGTTGTTCTTAATTGTAATCTTGCAAAAAATCGAGAGAGTGAGTGAGATGAAAATCGTGTAGGATTATATAACGAGAGTTAGCAACCTATAGACTAGTAATTATTATGTCCATTGAATAATTAGAAGAGAGATCTCAATAGTCAATTAATCATCCATAAGATAGTTTAATAACTAGTTGAATCTGTAGAGTCATTGGGTAGGTTGAGAGATTGTTCAATCGATTCCCGTCAATTCAATTAGGGACAAATAGTTACACCTTCAATCGATTCCCGTCATTGGGTAGCTTATACTCTCATGTACATCCTCCAACTTGCTTCCTCTCCTTTCCTACACAAAAATAAGCAATTCTTGCCCTCAATTAGCATCCAACACACAAGAACACAATGGAAATCAAACTTAATGAAAACATGCAAACTAAATCCTAAACTAGAGCAATAAGCAATAATTATGCAAGAAAACACATGCCAATTACCTATAAAAACATATCCTAAATGCACACCTATCAACATGAATTGTTGTGCATCCTGCAAACAATCATGGAAGTAATTTTGCTGGTTATCCCATCCATAATTAAAGTTCATATGATAACTCCAAACTTGGTTATAAGGTTAAGAATATGAGTTATACAAAAAATTACTTCCATCTATGAAATGTTTTTTTAAAACACAAACACTAAAGAAAGCGAAAAGATCATAAATAATAGAAAAGAAACTAGTTATAAACAAATATGTACAAAACACCAATTAAAATCAAGAATAAAAATTAAAGCACCACACTTTCCAGAAATGGTGCCAAAATTGACGCAGCACATCATAACACTACTTAAAATAACTAAACCTACAACTATAGCAATGTGAGTCTAGGTCCATCCCACAAAGAGTTTTCGATTAGCTTTTGTTATAAAAAGAATTGGTGTTTAGGTTTGGGGGGGTGTTAACATTCAAAAATGATGAAAAATGAAAAGTGTGTTAGGGACCCTATGATTAGTTCAATCACGGCCTACACACAATGAAATACCTTATTGAATTATTATTCTCATATCTTTCCTATCAACTATTAATCATAGGTTAACAATAAGCTTTGTTAACCCCAATTTTTTCATAGGTCATGTTTAATTAAAAATAGCTCGTTAATTAAACCTAGCTAACGAACAACTTAAAACAAGCTCCCAGATTTAATTGGACAACCGCATTAGGAGTTAGGAAAACAAATTAATCAAGCCAACATCCACACAAGCTGGGGTCATTTAACCTAGGCTAAGTTATCCTTAATGATTAAAAACCATTAATTACCACAAACGAATCTCAAACATAATGATTACATATGATGAGATTAACGATCATTCATACACGAAACCCAGATCTATAAACATAGCATAACAGAAATCCCTAAGAGAAAAGGAATAATAAACACAATGAGAGAACATGTTTAACCGGGTTCTTTGGCGTCAATATCACCTCTGAACTGGAGTTAAGAAGCTTACCTCTATAGGTCTCCAAAGGAATGTAGCTTTACCCTTTCTCTTCTTTAAAATTGAGACCTCACAACCCCAAGATGCTTCATCCAAACTTTCATCAACGTTTCTATTGTCACATGTTCTTTTTATACTAAAAAAGGTAAGATTTTTAGTGCCATGTGTGAAAGTCATGGGCATGACTTGTGTGTCATGCCTATAACACACTTGTCATTGGCACGAGAAGAGTCTCATGCCTATGACAACGTGTCTCACAGACATGACTTATTTTTCATAGTTATGAGATGTATCTCATGACATGACTATGTAATTCTACATTCCTTTTGGCATTTTCTTGTCTCCTCTTACTCAAATCCTTCTCCTTCTTATTCCATGAAGATAAGTGAGTATGAATCTCATGAAGATGGCTTAAATATTGTGCTTTCAACTCACTTTAGCTCTTTCACTTATGAATTGTAAAATAAAATATGAACTAAAGTGAGTGTCTTAAACATTTCATAACATTAATCACTAATTGTTATGGAATAAATGTATAATCAATTAAGCACATATCAGTTTCTTAGGAACTCTATCCTTTTATGGATAGAAATGGAAATACTATTTCATACTCAATTTTTTGAACGAACATGAATTTAGTATAGTCAAATTGTTTTAAATTAGTCAAAAAATAAGGAGAATACATAAATGTTCATTATGTGATTTAAGAGAATAAGGAGTTAATATCGAATTGCACTCCCAGAGACTGAGTATGTAAATTTAGCATAAAGGGCCCTTGATATTAAACTCTAAAAAAGTTTTAAAATATGAAATTATATGATTTTTATTAGTTAGTAGAAAAAGCGTCCAAACATGAAGACTTCTTAGGGAGGAAAGACATAAAAAAAAAGTGTCCAATTGTTATAATTTGGTAGTGGTTAAGGTTAATATCCCTAGAACTTTTGTTTTCCTTACACTAGAATGGAAATCACTCAAAACTAAAAGGAAGATATAAGCACCATCTATTCAAACACAATACACCTTAGATACCTCTAAAATAGAAGAAATTTTTTGTTTCTTGTTGTAGGAGAAGTTTATTAGTTTGTTGCTATAACATAAAATTGAAATAAAGGAGGAGATTTGAGGGAGAAACTACTACAAGTATCATAATACATAAAGACACCTTATTAATTCATGCTAAGGATTCAAGAATGTTATTCAAGATCTAATCAACAAGGAAATTCTATTATTGCTCAATCTGATCAGACCATGTTGATATATGAAGATCCATTTCCACCAATTGTAACTATCAATACTGCTAAATTTGATTGACATCCATGAATTCATTTTTATGAAGGTCTAAAATGCCTTCAATACCATATATTTGGCAATTAAATCAAACATATAAGGGGTAATTATTGATAGCTTGAGTGAAATTTGGTCTATTTAACCTAAAGATGAAAAAGGCCTAATTGTTAAGATTTCCAAAAGTCAACTAAATTGTCTAGAGAATTCTTGAGCACGAGAATCAGTAAGGAAGCCCAGGATTTAGGATTTAAGATGGTTAACACATGGTAAACTTGTGTTGTAAAAACAATTATGTATTAATGGGTGGTTAGTTAAGACATGGCAATGATTGGAGGATAATTGGAGGTTGAACAGTTACATGAGAAACTGTTTTAGATGGTTAAATTTCAGAAGGTTATACAAACGTACAAACATCATAACATAAGCACCTGGACATAATCACACTAAAACTTAAACCATTTCATTGTTCTAGCTTCATCTATATTGTATTATTGTCCTTTACTTAAATAAATATCTTTTTAATTTAACTTTTAAGTCTCAAAACCCTTTAGCATTTAGCAACTTGGTAACTTATAACTATATTCTCTAAGCTTTTCAAATCTAGAAGTTAGATGCAATTTTAGGAGAATTCCTCACTAGCATATTCAAATTCTAAGTTAATTATAAAAGTGATCAACGCCAACCTTTTAAAGTTTTTAAGTCCATTCCCAAAATTTTTAAAATTTAATAGCTTAATTTAAAATATTGTCTCTATTAATATTTTACTAATGTAACTGACAAAATACATGAAGACTAATATTTGGAGGAGCTATATGCCTCTTTGTCATTGTATAATTTTATAGTATCAAATAAGTGACCACATTCTAAATTCATAACAACCATTATGCTACTGTAGGAGGCTTAAAAACTTATATTGATGAAGACAAAGAGCCATGTAACTCTTTCAAATGTTAGTTTCTAAATGGTAATAGAATATAATTATGATACTAGTTGAAGAGGCCCTTAGGAGCCCCTACTTCATTATTACTTGATCAAATAGAGGCAAGTTTCTAACAATCATGATCCATATCTAGAAACTTCAGCTACAGTTTTAAAATATACACATTTAAGATCAAGGAGAAGAAAATAATTCCCTCTCCTGACTAACTTTTTACTAGTTGATATGGAACTAAGATTGTAAGAACTATTTCTTAACAAGCAAACTCTAGTTACAAGCAGTAGCTTGACTACCGTAGAAGTAAATTAGGTGAGATATTAATTACTTCCTAATAGATTTTATCAGCTCTAGCAATATGTTTTGCAATTAAAATATCCTCTGATCTCTCCCTTCACAAGCCTTAAATTATATTGTTTAGAGAAATTTTATAAACAAGCAATTCACCATTATTCATACTACGTGATAGTTGTCATTGCATTGTGTTTTAAGGTTTAATTTGTTAAGTATTTAGTGTTAAATTGAGTGCTGAGTGTGTGTTTATGTGTTTATGTGTTTAAGTGTTTTTATGGGTTGGTATGAGTCTTTGAGCTTAATTGCTATATTTTTGAGGTACCTTAATGGGCTTGTTAGTGTTTTAGGGTAAACGGTGAAGAACGAAGAATATTCGAAAAGTTTCAGGCCAAAGACATAGCCCACAATCATGGCACAGCAAGCCACGATCGTGACAAATAGAGACAAGCCAGAGCAGCCAAGCCATGATCGTGCACATGGGGGCATGGTCGTGATAGAGAGCTTCCATTCAAGCCACGATCGTGCACACTAAGCCACAACTATGACAGAAAGGTTTAGGCGCTGGCCACGGTTGTGGCCTACTTCGGACTGAAGCAAAAACTTAAAATTTACAAGATTTTTTGGACCGTTTCGAGCCCGACTTTAACCTAGAGTGCCCAAAGTATAAATATAACATTACAAGACAGATGCAACATCATAGAGAGTTATGCAAGAGAGCCATCACATTAGCCAATTCCAAGAGAAAACCTAGAGAGAAATCAAGAGATTGAGAAACGAGACAAAGGAAGAGAGACACAAAGACAAAGCTAGATGCGATGTACTTCTCAGAATAGGTGGTTTCCCATTGTCGCTACCTCCACAATTTTGTTCTCGACAGTATTTTCTGTTTATTGAATTTTATTGTTTTATGCAATTGCAATATTCGTTGAGAATAGGTTGTGTTGAATGTTGAGTTTTGATTATATTCACCTTTGGGTTTTTAATTTTTGATATTAATAAAGTTTAAATGATTATGTTATTGTTGATTTAATTATGATTCAATTTCTATTCGTAATAATTCAGCAATAAACTGATAGGGTGAGTCGAGAGAAAATAATCAAATTAGGCTAACAAGAGTTAGGTAAATTGATAGATAACAATTGGATCAAACTGGTAGAATCGTGTAACGAGAGATCGAGCATAGGTTCTCGGTAGGTTAATAGACAATTTTAGAACTAGTTTAGGTTGTGGTAAATTGTGAGTCGAGAGATCACAATTCTATAATTTAATTTAGGGATCATTAGCTAGGGTTAAGGATTATAACTTAAGAGAGAGTAATCTACCCTATGACTGCCTACATCTATTAATTCAATAATTGGTTAGATTTTCATTAGCTTCAGATTAAAATCCCCTTTCTCTCTCTTGATAGTTTCTAGGTTAATTTTCAGATTGGGTTGTGTGATTTTTCTATTTTGTTGATATCTTCGCATTTTAATATTTATAATTGATTTTTTTCTGCATTAGTTGTTTTTGAGAATTGTTGTAGTTTAGTGCGACCTTATATATTAGGACTACATTCCCCTCCTCGTGGGATCGATACCTTAGGTACTACATGAAAGACCCATGTGCTTGCAGAATTTACCAAAGTTAATAAATATTAAAACTTAGCGTGTGTAGCCTTGCAATCAAGTTTTTGGCGTCGTTGCCGGGGAAGGTAATTTAATCTTATAGTTTAAGGCATTAGAGTAGTTTTTATTTTTTGTTTTCATTTCTTTCGTTCATTTTAGGAAGCGTGCTCTTGCAGGAACACAAGAGTCACAAGAGTTTTAAGTCGTGCGGCGAAGACAATAGATCTAGATATCATACGATTAAAAGGAACCCTTAGGAAAGGTCAACGAGAGGAAGACGAAGAGTTAGGAAAATCACAAATGGCTAAGGAATTTCAGAGAAATATGGATCAAGAACTTAATCAAGGATGGCAGTAGAGGACCCTTATGGACTTTACAAGGTCAGGGTTCAACCCATCAAACCAAGGAGTAGCAAGGTCGCCTATTTAAGCAGCCTCATTTAAGATTAAGTTAGCCTTCCTAAACATGCTTCAGTAGAATGTCTAATTTTACGGATTGGCAAATGAGGACTAAACGCGCATATTGTGAATTTGCTCAAAATCTGTGATACTTTTCGGTATTACTAGATGTCAGAGACGCTGTTAGGATTAGGCTATTCCCTTTCACATTTAGAGATAGAGTGAAGGCTTGGTATCATTCACTGAGCCCTGCCAACATCACGACATCAGAGCAGATTGTGCGTGCCTTTTTAGACAAGTACTTCCCGCTGACAAAGACCACGAAGATAGTAAAGGAAATAACCAATTTCCAACAAGGGGATGGAGAGTTCCTTTTGCATACTTTTTACAATGGAGTGAACCTACCTATTAGAGGCATGATCGATGCAGCATTAGGAGGATCTTTGATGCGAAAGACAGTCGATGAGGCAGAGGAGTTGATCGAGGAGATGGCCAACAACAATTGCTTATGGAGGAGTGAGCGAGGTAGGTAGCCTATGACTTTTCGAGCACAAAAAGGAATCATCGCGATCAATCAGATGACAAAGATGCAAACAAAGATCGATAATTTGATGCGACAACTAAGCAATATGAAGGCATCATCCTCAGCTCAAGTTAAAGCTTTACAACTGAAATGTGTGCTTTGTGGTCGGACATACCATGATATTGTGGATTGCTACTTGATGAGAGAGGATAACCAGGAGCAAGTAAACTATATGGGAGTGCAGTTTGGATAAGGAGGGGGAAACAATCGTTACTCTAACACTTATAACCCTGAGTGGAAGAATCACCCTAACTTCTCTTGGTCAAACAACAATAGTGGGGACAGTTCAAGCCTCAGGAGCAATCGAGCTTTCAACAAGATAAAGCAAGATCAATGGAGTCAAAGTTGGACAAATTTTTGGATAAGATCGGAGGCATGGAGGAAGCACATAGGAGACTCGAGAGCAAATTCGAGCAAGTAACAAAGAATCATGCCTCCTCAATACACAATTTAGAAGTCCAAGTGGGCCAATTAGCGAAGGTCATGTCGACTTGAAATGTTGGAACCCTTCTAAGCAACATTGAGTCAAATCTGAAGGAAGATATTATGGTTATAAGTCAGACCCAGGATGAGAAACTGGGAAAGATAGAAGATAAAGAAGAAGGTCAAGTGGTTAAAGAAGGCCTTTCAACTAAGCCCCTGATCGAATCTCTTAACACAACTCGACATGTATTTCCATTCCCTATTGCGCAGCAGTGGCAGTTATATGCAAACAGGGAAGCAAAAAAATTACGGGAGATTGAGCAAAATAAGGTTAAGGCAGTCACAGGACTAGTACAGAAAAAACTCAATTTACAGGAGTCAGTCAAGAAGAAGATTAAGGAGCAACCACTGGAAGATGACCCTAACATAGCTAAGAAGAAAGACTACCCAGGGGACTTTTTCATCCCGTCTAGTATCAACAGGATTATCATAGACAGGGCAATTGTGGATTTAAGCACAAGTATAAATATGATGCCCTAAACCTTCAGTCTAAAATTAAGGTTAAGAGAGTTAGTGCCCATCAAGTTTTTGTTAAGACGGCTGATAAAACATCACATAGACCGATAAGAATTATACAAGATGTGTTGGTAAAGGTGGGTAAATTTATCTTTCCTGTGGACTTCTATAATTTGGACATCAACGAAGATGGGGACACCCCTAGAATCCTTGGATGCCTGTTCTTGGCCACTGCACACTCAATTATTGATGTTGCTGGGGGCGAATTAACTCTGCGAATAGGGAAGTAGAAATTGACATTCAAGGTAACTACAAGGGAGTACGAATCTTCTTCAACTCTAGCGGATCTCAAAGGACCCGTACCTCAAATGAAATGTGAGGACATAGAAGATTCTGGTAATGCTTTCAGGAAAAAGCGCTCGCAAAGGAGAAGGCGAGAAAAGGAAAATTGTACAAATGGTGGTAACTACAGTATGGTAGCTAAATTTCAAATGTTGAGATTAATAAAGATGCTACCATCGAACCATTCATTTCAACCACCGTGAGCTTAACAGAGCATTGAGCTACTGATGTTAAAAGAAGCGCTGCATGGGAGGCAACCTAAGGAAAAGTAGCTCTTCGTTAATTTTGTTCGAATGTTTCAAATTTTATAGTTAGGCTCATTTTTGTTGAATAAAATTGGAAAAGGAGTAGGAATTTGGAACTATGTGGATGATTGTATAAGCATGAAAGGAGAGATGAAAAAGGGCCAGAAAAAAATCAAGTAGTGGAAGTGAAACAAATTGGAAAAAGAGCAAAGAAGGAATTTGGAGTGAGTGCATAACCGCCGACCACGACCGTGGCCTAGCAGGTCATGATCGTGGCCTACGAATGAGCGTGCACTAGGTGGTAAGCCGTATGCCACAATTGTGGCACAGTAGGTCACGATCGTGGACTGTGACTATGCAGAAAAGGGAAAGGCGCGAAAAATTTTAAACAGCTTTACCATTTCATATTCAGTTCTAACTTACACTTTCTCTTTCATTTTCATTTTACCTCTATAGAATTCAAGCATTCAAAAACTCTTACATCTCTCTAGAATTTTTCAACCTCTAATTTTTCCTAATTTCTACCAAATCATGCCACAAATTAAGCAATCAGCCTGCCGGGAACCATTTGGATAACAACAAGTCATGGGACGGGGACGAAGAAACTAAGCAGTGAATTTTGGAGCACCATTTCCAATTTACACTGAGGAGGAATGTGCTCATTTTTCTTCCCTTCATTCTAGACAAATTGTAGTTCCTAAGTATTTTAACTTTGACACACTAGATAGGCGAGAATTGCGTGAGTGGGTAGAAAACCTAGCCAAGAGGATCCAATGGGCTCAATTTATTTGATTTCAATTCCCTATTTATGGGAGCTTACACTGAAATTTTTCACAACCCTGAACTTTGACCCCAAAAATACAAAAGAATTATGGAATTGAATGTTGAAATCATGTGTGAGATGTGTGGATTCCCTGAATCCACCATCATCGATCAACATGATGACTTCCATCCTTCTCAATATTGGCAGGAGCTTACTAGAATTGAGCGATTCTATGCAAACAATGCTCATAACAACATCATACGGTCCCATGAACACTTGTTACAGCACAAATTTATGTGCCAACTGGTCTTTGATAAGACCGAAACTAGCAAGTGTTCTACTAAGGAACTTTTTATACTATGGTGCATAGACCACAGTATTCTAGTATGCACGTTAACCCATATCCTGAACGCCCTTGCTGCAACTCCACACAAGCGGAGCAACCATCTCGGAATGGGATACAAAGTGTCTGCCATTACAGGACATTTTGGTGTGGAACAGAGGGGATTAACAGTTCACCTGCCTAACTTCCTCAATCACCATCACTTATTTTAGGTTGAGATCATCCATTCCACAAACATGAAATTGAGGCAATTAGCCATAAGACGTATGTTTAGATTAGGGCTAGTCAGGCAAGCTCAAGCTTAGCGCCACCTCCGCAGGCATAAGAGGAATCCACCAGTGAAGAGTCCAAGTAAGAAGAGGAAGAAGAACAAGGTTGGAAGAAGGTATTGGATGCAATCACAGAGACTAACAAGACACTTGCGAAGATGGCAGGAACACAACGATGCTTGAGCTGGGATATCTGATGGATTCAACGGTATTTTGAGTCTTATAGCGTTCAATTACTACCTCTGACACCATCACCACCTCCATCTCCATAGGACTTATACTTAACCCAATCTTTATTTTCAAAATTAGCCTTCAGATCTATTTTGTTTTTATGTTTTTTAATTGTTTATGTTTACTTTGGATTTTGTCTGTTCTTTTGTTTTATATGTTTGTGTGTGCCTCCTTCTCACATTGAGGGCAATGTGTTGTTCAAGTGTGAGGAGGGATTCTATGGTTTTCTTTTGAATGTGATTTTGCATATTGTATGATAGTTATTGGATTGCATTGTGCAAATTGTTTGTTTGAATGTGTCAATGGCTCAGATGAATGAATTTTGTTTAATTTTGAACATAGTTTAGTAGGTTGTGAATGATCATTAGCTAGCAAAATTAGTGAATTAGGATTTTTGGATAAATATATAGCTTAATTAGGAATAAGTGTAAATTTGGCACCCCATAGGTTGTCACATTCATTCATAATTAGAGGTCCTTTAACTTAAGTAGCTTAACTAGTATTTTTTTTATGAAAAGGAATAGCTAAAAAAACAAGATAGCAAGAAAAAATAAATAAATAAATAAATGTTTTGTTAATAAATTACTATTCCGCTGACCTTCGAGTTATGAATAGAGCTAGTTGCCAATTGAAAATGTGATAATAGCTGAGTAACCAGATTGACAAGCATCAAAATTGTGTGCTTTCGCATCAAAAGGCTATAATAACGTTTCAACCAAGTTGTTAATAAATGACTTAGTCAAGTAACTGGATCAACATTCATCACCAATGTTTGGCTCCGAGTAAAAGACTAAGTTCGTGTTTAAAAAAAGTGTTCTTAATAAAAACTACTGGGCTTGTAATAAGCTTGGATTTTCATAAAAATGTACTTAAGAATAGTAATAGAGTCTGAAGGACCAAAGAATTATTACTATGTGTGTACAATTGAAAAGGGTAATTGAATTAGCACTTAAATCCCGATTAACTTGTATATTTAGTTCGAAGGCCTTAGACATAGATTTTACAGGTTAATGATTAGATATAACTTGTCAAATTGTGTTCAAGGTTAAATTTATTTCATGAAGTCAAAGCCATTGCCTCATTTTTGCCTTGTTTGCTTTATGTTTGTTATATTTGTTATTTTGTTTGATTGAGGACAAGCAAACATTTAAATGTGGGGATGTTGATACTTATCAATTGCATTGTATTTTAGGGTTTAATTTGTTAAGTATGTAGTGTTAAATTGAGTGTTGAGTGTGTGTTTATGTGTTAATTGTGTTAGTTTATGTGTATATGTGTTTTTATGGGTTAGTATGAGCCAATTGTTATATTTGAGCTTAATTGTTATATTTTTTAGGTACCTTGATGGGTTTGTTAATGTTTTAGGGTAAACGGTGAAGAACGGAGAAGATTCGAAAAGTTTCGGGCCAAAGACATAGCCCACAATCATGGCACAGCAGCCCATGATCTTGATAGACAAGGACGAGCTAGAGCAACTATGCCACGATTATGCATATGGGGGTACAGTCGTGACAAAGAGCTTCCATTCAAGTCATGCACACTGATGCACGATCGTGACAGAAAGGTTTAGGCACTGGCCATGATTGTGGTTTGCGTCTAGCTAAAGCAAAAGCTCAATTTTTGCAAGATTTTTCAGACTATTTTGACCCCGACTTTGACCTAGAGCGCCCAAAGTATAAATATAACATTACGAGATAGATGCAGTAGCCTAGAGAGTCGTGCAAGAGAGCCATCACAACAACCAATTTCGAGAGAAAACGTAGAGAGAAATCTAGAGATTGAGGAAGGAGAAAAAGGAAGAAAAACACGGAGACGAAGCTAGACGTGACGTACTTCTCGAAACAGGTGGTTTCTCACTATCGCTGCCTCTGCAATCCCATTCCTGACAATATTTTCTGTTTATTCAATTTTATTGATGTATGAAATTGCAATACTCATTGAGAATAGGTTGTGTTAAATGTTAAGTTTTGTCTATACTCACCTTTGGGTTTTTAATTCTTGAAATTAATAAAGTTTAATTGATTATGTTATTGTTAATTTAATTATGATTCAATTTCTGTTCGTAATAATTTGGCAATAAACTGAGACGGTGAGCCAAGTGAAAATAGTCAATTTGGGCTAACGAGAGTTAGGTAAATTGATAAATAAGAATTAGATCAAACTGGTAAAATCATGTAACGAGAGACCGAGCATAGGATCCCGGTAGGTTAATAGACAATGTTAGAACTATTTTAGGTTAAGGGTAAATTATGAGTCGAGAGATCACAATTCCCTAATTTAATTTAGGGATCATTAGTTAGGGTTAAGGATTATAACTCGAGAGAGAGTAATCTACCTTAGGACCGTCTAGACCCATTAATTCGATAATTGTATAATTGGTTAGATTTTCATTAGCTTCAGATTAAAATCCCTTTTCTCTCACTTGATTGTTTCTTGGTTGATTTTCGGATTGGGTTGTCTAATTTTGCTATTTTGTTGATATCTCTGCATTTTAATATTCAAAATTTTTTGTTTGATTGATTATTTTATGCATTAGTTGTTATTTAGAATTATTGTAGTTTAGTGTGATCTTAGATATTAGGACTAGATTCCCCTCCTTGTGAGATCGATACCTTAGGTACTATGCGAACGACCAGTGTGCTTGCGGAATTTACCAAGGTTAATAAATATTAGAACTTAGTGTAAGTAACCTTGCGATCACAATGATTTAGACATAGCCAATTTATCGTGTCTTGTCAGCTTGAGGTACGAGACAATAAATTGCAACGGGACTGGATTCTATCCTAGATATAAGATATAAAGTTTCACTTAACAAAAAAGATTCTCCACTAATTCATTATCCCAACTATAAAAAAAAAAAACACAACCTTGTAGGAAATTTAGGAATCCCTTTATTTTATCTAAAGCACTAAATCTTTTTTTAATACGAGCGAAAGGCTAAATGATTGAATTGTTTCTATTTGGAATCGTTTTAAGTCTAATTCCTATTACTTTGGTTGGATTATTCATAATTTCATGTTTATAATACAATCATGATGATCAGTTAGAACTTTGATTAATGATTAATTAACGCCTTTAAACATACTTTGGATTCTCTCTGAAAAAAGAATTCAAAATTGAATTTATTTTCAATAATTATATAATTTTTAAATTTTGAAAATTGTATTATAAAGAAATTTGACTATAGTATTTTTTGATGAACTAAGCAACTATTTTTTTGCTTTTCAGTTGGGTCAAACCCTTTTTCTGTAGATTTTTAAAGGGAAAGTAACCTTTACTTTTCTATATATCTTAACGAAATGAATAGAGATAGAATCAGATTGATTATTTAAATGTGTTTCTAGATATTTCTTAATGTCCCGTTCCTCTAATGATGCCAATGTTTCTAGTTGAGGGGAGTTTTCAAATTCTGTCGAAAGTGTTCTAATGGTTTCCACCGGTCACTTAGGTGATGAGTGGATTCTTGATTCAGCCTGTACATTTTTCATATGTCCCCATAAGAATTTATTTTCCATATAAAAAGAAGTTAGGGAAGCTCTTCGACAAGTCTATTTGAGCTATACCAGTTTATACCATATTAGCTTTGGATTATGATTTCTCGATAGTTGTCTTTATGAGGCATTAGAGAAATTACCTAAAAAGAACATAAATTATTAAATAGAGTTCTCTCTATTAAGGATAAGATTGAAACTCAAGAAGTGACCAATAAGAGAAGTCCTTGATAGATTCTTAATAAATCTTGACGATAGGACCTTATTAACTGAAGCATAGTTTGGGATATGGACCATTTTCCAAGAAGATTTAAGAGAAATTTATATGGATATATCCATAATCACCACAATAGTGATAGCTTAAAAGGGAGATGGATACTTAATTTAAAGTGAGTAAACATAATTTTATACTTAATCTCATCGATACATATAGAAATGCATGGAAAGTCATAAGATGATTTGAAATTACATGAATTATGAGAATGTTACATGTATAAATTTCTATAAGAATGTGACAGATATACATTTATAGGTCTTGATAAATGATGTCTATGATATATTACTCTCTTTTAGATTTTTAGAGAATTAGCCTTGTGTGGTAGTGAGACCTAACAAATGATTTAGCATATGAGATTAATATAGAAAGATTCACAAAAAAGGAGGTATATGAGAACAAATGTATTTTCATATATTCATGAAATAAAGAGGTGCATAATTTGCTTAGAATCAAAATATACCTCTTTTGCTTAAATTTTTTAATATACCTATTTTTTTAACAAATTTCATAAATTTGATATAAGAAATAAAGAAGTATGAAATTTGCTTAAAATCAATATAGGTCCTTTTTCTGAAAAAAAAAATAGAAATTATATTAAGCCATAAAAGGCTAAAATATGACAAGTAAAAAAGAGGTATCATGGGTCATATTTTCATAAAAAATTTATACATTTTTTTCATATTAGGAAAGGAGATATACATTTGCCAATCAAAAATAAGCATAAAAAAGTAGGTATACATTTAAAAGGGGAGAAAACGTTAATCTTTAAATGATTTTGAAAGGGGCCTAATAAAGGAGGAATATGAAAACAAAAGTATGAAATTTGCTCAAAATCAACACAGGTCATATTTGAAAATAGGACTTGTGTTAATTTTGAACAAATTTTGCATTTCTTTGTTTCTCAAAAGGCTAAAGATGACAATGAGCTTCTTTCATGCCATTTTAATGATAAAGAGGAATATATGAATGAGATGAATATTGCATGCTCTTTTAGTGTGACCTTGCATAAAAAATTATACCTATTTTTGCCTTATGAACTATATAGTCTAGGTTTTGAATGTGAACTACATATAAAAGCATGAAATTTATTCTCACTTTGAGACCTCAAAGATGATGCATAAGCATTGAAGTTTCATTTCTAGAATTAATTGATATATGGTCACGTGATACCTTAGGCAATGGCTCATTAATATGAGCATAAACTCCTTACACAAAATTTTCTTTTTCAAAAATTAAAAGATTTTATTTTATTAATATATATATAGTCTATAGGACAAAAAATCTAGAATTATCCAAAAAATCTAGATTACGAAGAGTTATGGTTCTTAGTAACCATCTACATCTTAAAATCGAAGGCACCTTTATGAGACCACATAAACTAGTATTACTCCAATCTCCATCTACTTTTCATGCTGCTTGTTAGATTTGAAGCTATGCCTCTTACTAATATGGCCAATCTACATTGGAGGAAAATGTTATGAAAAGCCAACTCATAACTTTTACTTTCTTATTTGAAAACTCTATAACTATGCTCTTTCCATATGTAGTACACCAACGTTGCCCAACTTAACTTGATTGCTTTGATATCAGCTGCATTATTGTTGAGCAAGTTTTAATCTTATAAAACCCTCAATATTTCGCATGCGCATAGATCGTAAGCGTAGTATGTGAGGTGTCAAATCCCACGAGGAATTAGTAAACTAATTGAATCCGAATTTGTCTAACGTCTAAAAGTGCAATTAAAATGAAAATAAAAAATGAGAAAGAAATTAAGCAATTAAATATGGGTTGATTGAAAATGAAATTGTAAAATTAACACAAAGAAATCAAAATTGATCACAAACAATTAAAAATTGAAATTCACTTACGGAAGGTTAACTAATTATGAGAAAAGGGGATTTATCCTATCATCTAATGTTAACTTAATCACCTTTGAGCTAATCCGGTATCAATCGTAGATGTTCAAAGAGTGATTACTCTCCCTCGAGTTATAATAATTTAACCCTAAATCATAAACCCTAATTAAATTGAATTGTCTAATTTGCAATCTCTCAATTAACAAACAACCTATACATCCAATTAGATCTTAAGCACTTTAATAGACAATCGGGTCCTTACATGAGATCTCTCTTCGTATAAATTATTGATTTGATTGTTTGCATAATCCGTTAGATTGTTTAACTCTCATTACCTATTCTAATCATTTTTCTATCGGTTCAATCTCTCAATTTATTACCAAAGCATGCAAATACAACAAACAGTCACAATACTGATCTCATTAATATTAAAAGCTATCAAAACAACATTGATTCAAGAACAAATCCCTAAAAGAGTTTAGAACATCCTTAAACCCAAATTCATCACCATCACATCCATCTTATACGTCAAAATGAAAGAAATAATAAGATATAAGAGAAATAGAAGTTGGAATGGACTGGAATGACAGCAGCAGCAGTAGCTCCCTCTTCCTCTCTCCTCTTCTCTCTTCTCTCTTCTTCTCCTTTCTTCCTTAGCTTCTTTTCCAATGTAGCAAAATGGAGGCTCTATTCAATTAGGTCATTCTTTTTATCTTATATAGTCCTAGGGCTATTTAGGGTAAAAACCAGGTTTTAACCAAGCTAAAAAGTCCAAAAGGACCCTTTAAAATAAGAAAAAAAAGGATTCCCGCATCTACCGTGTGCCTATCATAGGCATGGGATGTCAAGATCGTGACCATTGAAATTTGAGTTCTGTCGCGATCGTGGCAAGGGTGTCACGATCATGAACTGATGTTGTTCCCTTCTATCATAATCATAGCAAGGGTTTCACGACCGTGATAGGCATGTCACAATCGTGACCTTATTCCTTTTCTCCAAGCTTTCTGCAACTTCCTTCAATCTTCTTCATTTGAGTTCACACACTACAAAAACATATAAAAACACTTAAATGCACAAAATTAAGGTTCAATAATTTGCTCTAAACCATAGAACACTCAAAAACACACACATAATCACATTGACACAATTCTAAACCTAAAAAATCATAAATCATCTAATCAACAACTGAAAACACACCAAAATACCCATTAAAACATTATGTAAACTATAACTATTAACATTCCCATACTTGAACTTTTACTTGTCCTTAAGAAAAGAAAAAAACAAAGCGCAAACACAAACAAACCCAAAAATAACACATATAAGCACATATATGCAATGATGTAACAATGACATTGAACTTCACTAAACTAATTTAACTTTAAACACAACCCTTCAAGCTGCTTTAATTTATTAACTTATTAAATAGGTAACTAAGCACCTTTGACTAAATATACATACTAATCAAGACCTTAACCTCAAATTCATTCACCCCCATCACTTGCACACACACATTGATAATTGTTTAGTCATTCAAAATTGTAACTATCCCTAAGTGCTTTTCATGAAAATTCAGGCTATTAACAAAGATCAGTAAGTTTTATTTATCAAAACATTGTTTTCGTCAACCTAGTATTTTGATGCAAAGGCCAAATTTTGTTATGGATGTCCACCGGTTACTCAACTAGGTCATGTTTTTATTCATAAGCTTGGTTAGAATGTCATTCTAGCCTTTTGACGCGAAGGTAAACATTTTTGATCTGATATTTGCTTAATTGATTATACATTTATTCCATAACAGTTAGTGATTAATGATATGAAAATGCTTAAAACAATCACTTGAGTTCATATTTGGTTTTAGGTACAATTCGGAAGCAAAAGAGCTAAAGTGAGTCGAAAACACAATCTTTGAGCCATCTTTTTTGAAATTCACACTCACTTGTCTCCATGGAACAAGAAGAAGAAGCATTAGAGCAAGAGGAGATAAGAAAATGCATAAAGGTGAAGAGTATACATTGTAGAAAATCAAGTGAAGTCATGACAATGCAAGTCACGGCCATGACACAAAGTGTCAGACTTTAAGTCATGGGTGTGACTAAGTCATGGTCGTGACTAAATCATGGGCTTGACTACTTTAGTCATGACCATGACATGTCCCCCAGTTACTCAGCTAGATCACATTCTCAACTGTCTACTAGCTTTATTCATAACCTAAAGGCCAGCGTAATAGTTATTTATTTAAGAAATACACATTTTTTCACATTTTATTCCCTACCTCATTTCTTTAACTAATCATTCTCATGAAAGGATACTAATGATGTTATTTATTAAATTGACCTAAAATTATAAATGTAAGTGACAAATTCCTAAGGTGAATGAACTAAAATTATATCCTAATTAACATGCATATTTAACCAAAGTGACATGGACATTAATTTTGAAAGCTAATAAATCTTTACAACCTAAAAGACTATGTTCGAAGCTAAACTAATTCTGTTATGTCCTAGCCATTGACACATTCACAAGTCACATCATAAAAATCTAAACAAAACTAATAACTAGTATGCAAAATTCACACTTAAAATAAAAACATACAATGCACACAACCCTCCTCACACTTAGACAACACATTATCCTCAATGTAAAAAGAACAATAACACATATGGTGGGAATAAAAAAATGATAGGAAAAAATAAAGTAAAATAAAAAGACAAGGGTTAGAGCATAAGAACCTGTCATGGTGATTGAGGTGGTGAAGGAATTTGGAGATACTTTCGACCATGAAGTTCTAACAATTCACTCCCTTCAAAACAAAAATAAAAATAACAAAATACTAATAAAATATAATAAAACAAATAAATTTTATCCTAGTTCTTGGGTTACCTCCCAAGTAACGCTTAGTTAACATCATTAGCTTAATATGCTCTTCCATCCACACTCAACTTGGGTCAGTTATGAGTGGCTTGCTTCCATAATTGACCCAAGTTATCACCAAATTTCAATTTTATAGCCTATAAATAAGTAACAAATTGTAAGATAATCAAAAGCACAATATTAATAAAGTTAAGAAAACCAATAAATTCAGTAATCTCCTTTTTACTAACAAACTTTCAATAAAATAGAGAATAACAAAACTCCCTGAATCTTCTATTGAATCCAACAGTTTGTCCTGTAAGAGGGTGAGTTGTTATTCTTCTTGAGTCACGCCTTCACCTCTTCTTCTTTCTCTTCATGAATACAGACTTTCGTATCTTCTTTAACCTCTATGTCTTGTATCATTTGTTCTTCGTTCTCTTATTCTTCAGCTTCTGGAACAGAGACTTCCTTATATGCTTCAAGCTTTCTGTCAGTTGTCATCTGTTCTTGTTCCTCTTAATCCTTTAAAATTTGACTTCATCAATTCTCATGAATGAGCTACCCTCCTTCAGATTCTTTAATACTTATTCATGTTGAATTTCACTTGTTCATCTCCCTTTCAGAGGATGAGGTTGTCTTCATAGACATATACTAAAGCTTTTCCGGTGGTTAAAAATGTTATATCAAGAATTAACAGATAGTTTAGATCTTTTTCAAATTCTAACATGACAAAATCCACAAGAATTATAAACTTGTTGATTTTTATAGTACATCCTCCACCATGTCAAATGGTTTCTTTATTAACTAGTCTGCTAATTGAATACGCATAGATGTTGGCTTGACCTCTTTTGGCCACAGTTTCCTAAAAAACGACAAAGGTATAAGGTTTATATTTGCACCAGAATTGCATAAACATGTTGAAATATTTAAATTACCAACCACACAGGGTATTGTAAAGGTCCCTGGATCTATTAATTATGAGGGCATATGTTTGCTAATTAAGGAGCTGGAGGTTTCCATCATGGCTATTGTTTGATTATCATCCCAAGTCTGCTTGGTAGATAATATGTCATTAAGGAAATTTGCGTACTTGGGCCTCTGTTTCAACAATTCCATAAAATACAAGTAAATTTTCCATTTCTTTAGCTTTTCCATGAGCATTGCGAATGGTGTATCCAATTATTTCTTCGGAAGTCTTTGTGGAAATGGTATTTTTAGTGGATAAGGAAGAGGAGGAATGTATGGAAGGTCTTTATTCTTTTCTTTATCCTCTTTCTTCTTCTCTTGGTCTTCTAAAATATGGGG
Organism: Erythroxylum longipes; assembly: GCA_027563885.1. Lineage (NCBI taxonomy): Eukaryota > Viridiplantae > Streptophyta > Magnoliopsida > Malpighiales > Erythroxylaceae > Erythroxylum > Erythroxylum longipes. The sequence goes on along the minus strand of JAOQMS010000008.1, from coordinate 34,402,862 downwards.
TTTAGTTTGTTTTCCAATGGTTCTTTTAGCTCTTTCTCACTCGTAAGTGTGATAGCCTTACATTGCCCTCTTAGGTTTACTTCCATATTACTCATAAAGTTTTCCATACTTCTCTTATAGAAATTCCTGTAAAGCGAGCTCATTTAAACCTTTAGGTTATGAATAGAAGAAGCATGATCTTACGTTACTTGTTTAAACTTCCCTTCCAGTCTCTTCTAAGCCTCTTCCATGTTCGTGAGCTTGTCTATAATCTTGTCCAATTTAGAATCCCATGAACTGGACTCATTTTGTTGAAATCTTGGTAGGCCTTGAATTCTCATTTGAGTTCTTACATTGTTAGACTAAAAGAAATCTAGGTAGTTCTACCACCCCAGATTGTAAGTGCTCCAATAACAATGATTACTCATCAACCAAATTGTGCCTCATTGAAGTTCGCAAGGGTCCTTTTCTTCCTATGATATATTTCCTCCATCATCATTCTTTCTATCTCTTCTTGACATTTAACTTTTTTGATTCCTCATAGTTACCTTGTGATGTCCAAATTAATGTGTCTTCTGTTTTATGCCCAAGCTTCCTTCTTTTTCTTTTTTTAATTTTCTCCTAATTGGGTACCACAATCATAAGAAAGGGTAATAATTCCTTAAAACAAAGGGATTTAAAATTCCTAAACTAATTCCCTAACAACGGGGCCAAAAACTTGTTAAGCAAGTTTTAATCTTATAAAAAACTTAATATTTGGCAAGCGCACAGGCCGTAAGCGTAGTATGTGAGGTGTCAATCCCATAAGGAATTAGTGAACTAATCGAATCCTAATTTGTCTAACACCTAAAAGGGTAATTAAAATGAAAATAAAAATGAGCAAGAAATTAAGCAATTGAATATGGGTTGGTTGAAAATGGAATTGTAAAATTATTACAAAGAAATCAAAATTGAGCACAACCAATTAACAATTAGAAATTCTCACAAGGAAGCTTAACCAATTATGAGAAAAGGGGATTTATCCTATCATCTAATGTTAAACTTAATCACTTTTGAGTTAATCTGGCATCGGTCCTAAAAGTTCAAAGGGTGACTACTCTCTCTCGAGTTATAATCATTTAACCCTAAATCATAAAACCTAATTGGATTGAATTATGAAATTTGCAATCTCTCAATTAACAAACAACCTACACATCCAATTAGATCTTAAGCACTCTAATAGATAATCAGGTCCTTACACAAGATGTTTCTTCGTATAAATTACCGATTTGATTATCTGCGTGATCTAATAGATCTTTTAACTCCCACTACCCAATCTAATCATTTTGTTATCAGTTCACTCTCTCGATGTATTACCGAAGCATGCAAATACAACAAAAATCACAATACCCATCTCATTAACATTAAAAGAAATCAAATCAGCATTGATTCAAGAACAAATCCCTAAAAGAGTTTAGAACATCGTTAAATCCAAATTCTTCATCATCACATCCATCTTATATATCAAAATGAAAGAAATAGCGAGATGGAAAGGAAATATAACTTGGAGTGCACTGGAATGGTAGCAGCAACAACAACTCCCTCTTCCTCTCTCCTCTTTTATCTTCTACCCCCTTCTTCCTTAGCTTCCTTTCTAATATAGCAAAATGGAGGCTCTCTTAGATTAGGCCATTCTTTTTATCTTATATAGTCCTAGGGCCATTTAGGGTAAAAACTAGGTTTTACCCAAGCCAAAAGGACTAAAGAGACCTTTCAAAAATGAAAATAGACGGACATCCTTGCATCTGCTGTATGCCTGTCACAATCGTGGCAAGGGATGTCACGATTGTGACCATTGAAATTTGTCTTCTGTCACCATCGTGATACGGATGTCATTGTGACTTGATGTTGTTCCCTTCTATCATGACCATGATAGGCATGTTACGATCATGACCTTATTCCTTTTGTCCAAGCTTTCTCTAATGTACTTCAATCTTCTTTATCTGAGTTCATATACTAACGAACACATCAAAACACCTCAAATGCACAAAATTAAAGTCCAATAATACGTTCTAAACTAGATAACACTCAAAAACACAAACATAAAATCACATTGGCATAATTCTAAACCTAAATATGCATATATCGTCTAATCAACAACTAAAAACACAATAAAACCCATTAAAACATAATGTAAACTATAACTATCAATTATGCACTACAAGTTTCCCCAGCTAAGTAATAGTTTCACTCCAAGAATTCTTTGATCTGTCCATGTTGAGAATAAGTTGCATCTAACCCCAGACTTGTCTGGTAAATCTGCATCTAATCATTAGGTGTTCCAGGTTCTCCAGTTCAGTATTACATAACTCACAGTTCAAAGTGTTAATGGAGAACTTGATCTTATCTCTTGTAAGAAACCCTCCATTGATTCCCATACATAAGATGAATGAGTGAGCTGGATTGATGTCCACAATCCCATACTAAGGTTACCCACTCCTACCTTATACTCTATGTAGTTTGTAAAAGTGTTTGGTAGTCTTTTTTATTGAACTTCTTTGAGTTATCTGCTAGCCACTGAATTTCATCTAGCTCTCCTTCCTGACATCTAGCCAACTCTTCCATTATAAGGCTGGAACTTTTATTATTATGGAAGGGCCATATCTGCTAATTATTACTAATACTTACTTTAGTTTCTAGATTCACCACCAATTTCAAGGGTTTACCTCCTCTACCTTATATAGGTGACCTTTACAGTGCTAATTGTCATACCAAAAGGATGTGCTTTCTTTAGTCCCACACCTGATTTTGCATCCATTTTCTTGTCTCTAGATTTTCCTTTAGAGTTCTTGATATGTCCTACCTTGGCTTTAAGATCCAAATAGTCTTATTCTTTATAAATACATTATGTATCTATTTCATTTTCTAGCACAACCACCACAAATTTAACCCCCTACTTAACGTGTGTATCATCATTACAGAATGGATGCCTAGATCCCTCTATTGCTTAAATTTGCAAATTTTGTCCTAACTAATCTTTGCTTTGCTTTTGCCTTGTTTTGATCCATTCCACAAGAATTCTCTAAGCTTTCTGTCTATTTTCTTGAGGATACTTTTTGGGATGGATACATGGTTGATCTAATAAGTTGTAAGATTGCTCAGTATTGTCTAAATTAGTTATAGCTTACCTTCACAACTAAGGAATTGATTGCTCCATTGGTTGATTATTCCATAAATTAATTCCAATATAGGTTGGCAATCCATGGCACCAATTCTTCTTTAAAACATTAGTAACTCTAAGTATTTAAAATGTAGACTCCCTTGTGTTAATCCCATCTCGATAGTTATAGAAGCTACCTCTCTACTTAAGTTGCAAGATAAGTAGAAAAAGCTCTTCTGAGGGTTGCATCTTAAGCCTGAGATCTCCTGGAACTCCTTCATTGCTTACAGGAGTAGATCTATTGAGTTTTTCTCATCTCTGCAAAACAAGGGAATGTCATTTGCAAAAGCTAGGTGTGTGAGCTTCATAGCTTTAAATCTGCCATAGAATTAGAATTTTGGGTTCCTCCGTATGTTATTTGTGAGAAGAGTTGACAAAGCCTCCATGCAAAGTACAAACAAGCCCTTGTGGCTTTGAGTAAATTTTGGTCCATTTGTCCCAAAGATGAAAAACGCCCAATTGTTAAGATTTCCAAAAATAAAATAAATTGTCTAGAGAATTCTTGAGAATGAGAATTAGTAAGGAAGCCCAGGATTTAGGAGTTAAGATGGTTGACATATGTTTAACTTGTGCTGTAAAAACAATTATGTATTAATGGGTGGTTAGTTACGACATGGCCATGATTGGAGGATAATTGGAGTTTGAACTGTTACATGAGAAACTGTTTCAGATGGTTGAATTTTAGAAGGTTGTATAAACATACAAGCATCATAACACAAGCTCGTAAACACAATCACCCTAAAACTTAAACCCTTTCATTGTTCCAACTTCATCTATATTATGTACTCCTCCTTTACTTAAATGAATATCCTTTTAATTTAAATTTTAAGTCTCAACACTCTTTATTACTCAACAACTTGGTAACTTATAATTCTATTCTCTATTTTTCTCGAATCTAAAAGTTAGGTGCAATTTTGGGAGACTTCCTCCCTAATATATTCGAGTTATAAGTTGCTTATAAAAGTGATCAACACCAACCTTTTAAAGTTTTTAAGTAAGTTCCCAAAATTTTTAAAATTTAATAGCTCAATTCAAAATACTGTCTCTATTAATATTTTACCAATGTAACTGATAAAATACATGAAGACTAATATTTAGAGGAGCTACATGGCTTTTTTTCTTCGTATAATTTTGTAAGCATTAAATAAGTGACCACATTCCAAATTCATAGCCACCATTATTGATTTACCTATTTTGTGAGTTAGTCAATAGTGTAAAAAATCGCAAGTGCTAGGGGTAGCTATAGCTACTACTAACAAGGATGGGTCGATCCCACAAAGGCCATGAACATTAGTACTTACCCTTCCTCTATTATCTAGGCTAAGGATTGATTTTAGATTTTTTATAAAAAGAAAATAAAACTAAAACAATTAGAGAAATAGGAAATGATAATGAATGTAAAGATAGTGGAATTCACTTAGAAAACTATCATTATCAAAAATCAGTAACTAGGTTCGAATCCCATTAAACCTTTAACAGATTGATCTTTTATCATGCAATCGTTTTGTTGATATATTGGATTGTGAAGACTCCAATGGTATGCTAATAGCTGACCTTAAGTCTACTAAAAACTAATATTAAGGTCTCTAACTGAATCATTCAGGTTAAATTTTATAGGATTGCATTACTGATTTATGAGAGCCTCTATTAGGTTTAACCCTAATCTGAAAGATTTTTGTCATCCTATCTCTAGGGTTGCAATCACCTCAAAATTACGAAAGATTTATTCACACTAGGATTTGTTAATCTTTACGTATGAAATTAGATTATGATCTAATATTCTCGAGTTATTAGAACATAAATAAAACATGTAATCAAATCACAATATATCAAACAACCAATTTCATTAGTAAAAGAATCAAATCATACCAAAGGATTAACATAAGGTTCATCTAACCTAAATACTAATTGGATGTTTAGCTACATATGATCAAATACAAAATCAAACATACATAAATAGAAATGCGAAAAAAAATAATGGAATCATAATTCTAAATCTCACTAATTATCTTCTATCAAATGTTCTTACGATGTAGAGGCTTGATCTTATATTCTGATGGATCTTTCGATGATTTCTTTGTGTTTTTCGCTTATCTGGCCTAAAATCGCACCTGGAGAATAACGTCATATATGGAAATTGCCTCCCAAAGTCTCCTTCTTTCATTAGTTGCCAAAAATGTCTTTTATGTTAAAAACTAGGGGATTGAGAGTTACACAGTCTAGTACACGGCCATGTATCAAACTAAATATGTCTTAAAATGTTTGAAATAGTGATTCTGCACAACCTAGCTAAATTTACGACTTGGATACATGGTCGTGCATCACTTCTATGCTTCAATTCTTCATTCTGTGTTGTCTTTTCACCAGAATTCTTCTCCTTTGAGTTCGTGAAAGCAACTATAACCTATAAACACACTTTAAGCACATCAAATGCCAAAGATACAATAAAATATAAAATATCAAGAAAAAACACATCAAATATAAGGTAAAATTATGATCAATCATACATCTATTAAATATGCTACTGTAGGAGGCTTAAAAACTTATATTAATAAAGACAAAAGCCATGTAACTCTTTCAAATGTTAATTTCTACATGTTCTACTAGTGATATCAATAAAATATTTATGGAAACAATATTTTGAAATGAGTTAGTCAATTTTAATAATTATATATTTAATTGAAAATTGTAAAATGTTAGATAATAAAATATAAATAATCATAAAAACATTTTTAATTTGTAATCCCAAAAGATAAATACCTACCAAAAAAAGTGTAAAAGATAGAGCATAAAGAATTTCAAAAAATAGTTTAAGGACCAAATCCATTACTTTCTTCAATGTTTAGTTCAATAATGAAAAAGAGTTATTCTCATCTAAATTTTGTTAGAAATATTATCTCATAACAAAAAGTGTAAGGAAGTAGTAATATCTATTCTAAACTAAAAGGCAAATTCAACATCATAAGTTTGTTAATTTATTAATAAATTAAATAAATGAATTAATAGAACTCAATGAATTAGTAGCAAAGGAGTTCCAAATGGCACTAGCATACAATGATTATACTATTTAAAGAGGCCTTTAGGAGCCCCTACTTTATTGTACTTAAACAAATAGAGGCAAGTCTCTAGCAATCATGATCCATATTTAGCAAGCTAAGAAGAGAAAGACAATTCCTTTAAGCCTACACTTTAGCTACAGTTCTAAGATATAGACATCTAAGATCAAGAAGAAGATAAGAATTCCCTCTTTGGAGTAACTTTTTACTAGTTTATAGGGAACTAAAATTGTAAGAACTATTTCTTAGCAAGCAAACTCCAATTATAAGCAATAAATTGACTACATTAGAAGTGAATTATGTGAGTTATCAAACTAGATAGACTTCCTATAAAATATCCTCTGATCCCTCCCTCCACAAGCCATAAATTGTACTATTTAGAGAAATTTTATAAACAAGCAAGTCACCGTTATTCATACAATGCCTTAGATATATCCAATTTATCATGTCTTATCAGCTTGAGTTAGAAGAGGATAAATTGCATAAGGATTGGATTCTATTCTAGATATAAGGTATAAAGTTTCACTTAAAGAAAAGTTTCGCCATTAATTGATCATACTAATTTAAAAAAAACCATAATCTTTTGGTAAATTTAGGAATTCCTTCATTATATATAAAGAATTAAATATTTTCTTTACTATGAGCCAAAGGATAAGTGATTGAATTTTTTTATTTGGAATTGTCTTAGGTCTAATTCTTATTACTTTGGTTAAATTATGTTAGTTTATGCCCTACAGCCAATCGCTTTGGTTGTATTTTAGTGACAAATTATTTAAAGGCATTATTTATCTTGTACATG
>JAOQMS010000008.1:34382546-34395729 GCA_027563885.1 Erythroxylum longipes | reverse complement strand
TCAATCCATGAAATAAATCCTCCTAAACTTGACATAATAATTAAACTCCAATAAAAAATGATTTATCCAACAAGATCCCAAAATTCATTCAATTCATGCTTACTAAAATAAATAAAAATTCGGGGCCCAACACCAGATATAGTTTTTGAATTTGGATTACTTAGCAAATTCATGGAGAAGCCTCATTCCTACCATTTACAAGGAGCAAAGAGGATTTTTCAGTATATCAAAGGTACTTTGAATAAAGGAATTTTTTATGCAAATGTCAATTATGTGAATCTTGTAGGTTATAAAGATAGTGATTAGGGTAAATATATAGAAACAAGAAAAAGCACATCAGGGTATGTTTTTCATCTTAGCACTAGCACAATATCATGATCTTCAAAGAAACAACCCATGGTTGCTTTATCTACAATTGAAGCAGAATACATTGCAACAACTAGTTGTGCTACACAGGTAGTATGGCTAAGAAGAATGCTTGAAGCACTACATCAAAAACAAGATGTTCCAACAAAATTATTTTGTGATAATAAGTTTGTAATAACACTGTGCAAAAATCCAGTTTTTCATGGGCGATCTAACCACATAGACATTCGGTTTTACAAAATTCGCAAGCTAGTAACTGAAAAGGAAGTAGTGATTAATTATTGTCACATTGAAGAACAAGTTGCAGATATTTGTTCTAAACAAAAGAAGTATAAGTTGTTTCACAAACTGAATAAATTGTTAGGAATGATAAATTTCTACCAACTTGATTTAAAGGAGGCAATGTCAATAAATAAATCAAGCTAACCTTAGGTAGAAGAAGATAGATATATGCACTTCATTAAATGATAGCCAAATGCAAGTGGAAGAGACAAGAAGCGTCATCATTTAATGAGAGCCACAATCATCATGCAAATGGAGAGATACAACAAATGGAAGCCAAAATTGTTGACAATGCAAGTGAAGAACAAGGGGCTTAATTCGTCCTAAAGCAATTCATATAAAATGGTTACTTATATAAATTTTGCTCTGATAAAATAGTTGCTTATATAAATAAAACTATTGCCAGTATGAGTTGGGATTTCTTGAAGAGTGAGTTTGCCAAGAAAGTTGGAGGTGAAGTATTTTATGATTTCAATTTGTCGTGGTCTAACATTCGATTCTTGGGTAAGGATCTGAGCGACATGATAGGATTGACAGACACGATGGATCTTACAGGGTTGTTCCCAAGTATCTGTTTTCTTATTTTACTTGCAAGAGTTAAAGATAAAGGAACATTTTTGCACCTAGAACATCTTGGGAATAGTAATTGGTTAAAGCAAGAGTAAATGATTGGTTTTGGGCTTATGAAAGTTGAAGTTGGTGAAGTAACTGCGATGGAGGTAGGCATGGTGGTGGTGGTAAGTGCAGTATACCTCGGCTAAAACTAAAAGCACAAGCACTAGGCCAAAAACTATGGCAAAGCTCACCTTCATTACTAGTATTGCTCCCATTATGACCTTCGATAAGTCCAGGAATGGAAGCAATACAAACGGGGATGTAATATAAGGGCAAGTGATACCTCCGGGAGGGGCATTGGGTGTATGGGACGTAAACGCTTCACCTAATTGCCAAAGATTCTTCGACGCTGGGCTCTTACGATTTCAACTTGGATTATTCCATGAACCAGCAAATATACGTGTTACTTCACATGGATACCAAAAATGGAAGAATAATTGTCGTACAAACTATAATTATGCCATAGCCCACAGATTGCAGAATCACAGATATCCTCAACCCAAGACTGTAAGTCTATCCCCGTGGGAATGCTTCAGCAACGCAATTCTAAGTACAGGCACTCTTCCTTCAAAGACAGCCCACAATGCGAGTTAACTACAGAAACGCAATCATGGTCATTATAAGAAGCTGATTCTGATGGCTAGTGGCTTCACCTACTTTTCAAAGCAGCAAAGCGTGCAGCCAAGTCATCATAATCAGGTAATTTTGGATGCACATGCCGAGCAGGATTTGACCCATCTGATTGAAAGGAAGCAGCACGTGTAAACACTTTTGTTGCCTTTGACGATGTTTGTGTATCCGGAAATGAAATTGATCTGGGCGGGGGAGGAACCATCTCATCAGGCCCGTCTCTAACAACGTGTTGTCGAGACCTGTCATCCTCATTGCCTTGGTTATTTGCTCGACGATTCCTGGACTTTCTTCTAACCTTTTCAGATTCATATGATGAAGGCTTCTTGCTGTAATGGATTAATAGTCTATCTATCACCCTTTCCTCTTCATCATCACGATGATGCTCATCAAACAAGATTTGAAGACCACGTCTTGAATCATCTTTTCTCGTGCTCCTTGATCTTCTCTTCACTACTCCTGCATCTTCCAAATTGCTACCATCATCAACATTAGAGTATAATTTTGACTGTCTCCTCCTTGATGATCTTGGTTTTGGTATGGGGTTAAGAACACTGTCATTCTGATAATAATCCATCCTATCATGCCCAGGACCACATTCTCTGGTAAATCCAACACTTTGCTTTTCATGTTCATTACGGTATACCTGCTCCTGAATCTTCTCAGACCCATTACCAGCATTACTTCTGTTATCTGTTAAAGGATCATCAACAACATTAACATCAAAGCCGGTTGGAAGAGATCCAAAAGTAGCTCCATATTTTCCTTCCTTGAATTTTGTGTTAGGTTTAGTATAAGGAGGTGGCATGGCCTTCCTATACTGGGATTTGAACTTCTGCATTTCCTCCTCTCGAGCATCTCCAATTGAATTTGTGTTCTTATGCAACTCAACATAGCCATTGCTGGTCATTGCCTCTTTCTCACCATTCTTTAACCACAATCCTCCAGGTCTTGGTATACGGTCAGCCTGTTCCCGGGTTATGTCCTGTCTATCTCTTTTAGGCTTGGAATTTTCCCTTTCCTCATGAATTTTGGACCCATTATCAACGCTTTGCATCTTCTTCTTACTGGATGAACTACCCAACCTGACTATTTCTATGGGAGAATCATCCTTCCAAATTTCATGCTTATGAAAAAGGGCTTCATGCTTCTCTTGAAATACAGAGTCGTTCTTGTCCTTACTTAGCACAGTTCCCTTCTTGACACTAGGTTCCTTGCATTCATTGCTTGGGACTTCATTTATGAGTCTAGGATTAGGGCCGTCATTGAACAATCTATATCCATCATTAATATGTACAGGCCTTTCTTTGGATGAAAAATCACACTTGCTAGAATTGTGTTTATCATCATTGGTACATAAAAACCCAAAGGTTTTAGCTTTGTCCTGCAAAACAACCATATAAAAGGAAAAGGCATTAAATGAACAAAGGATATGTATATACTAAAACAACGTTATATCAAACCAACAATATCAGAATTAGCAACCTCCAAACAAGAACAAAAAAGTAAATATAATAGGACATACTATACAAGTATTAACTTCACAAATCAGTATATGCAAAGCCGCTGAGGTGGGAGATGTATTAACAGTACAAAAGTATAAAGCAAAACCTGTGCAGATGCAGAAGGTCTAGACATTCTTTGTGGAAAACCCCTGGAATCCCAATTAATGGAGAACTCTGATGCTATATCTTGCATTAGCTCAACTTTTTTCTCCATCACAAAAGATTTTGGGTATAAATTCTCTAGGAACTGCTAAAAGGAATTCATGTGGTCAGTTGTAGAAAAGCAATTCATATAAATAAAATCTGTAATGGAAATACCTTTTGATTTGCAAACAAATCTACAGAATCCCCATATCTTTCCACAAATATATGCCTGAGGTCCCGTAACTCAGGCAGATCAGAAAATCTTGCAGCAGCAACCATTAGGGATGAAATGGCCTCCCTACAATCCTCAGGGCAGTGACTGAAAAAGTAACAGTAAGTTGGGAGAATAATGCAACCAAATTTTCAAAGTATTGATTGTCTCAAACGAGCTTAAAAAGATATTAAAGCAAAATTTTGCAGCATCCTTGATATCGTGCAAGTCGTGAAGGACAATAAAGACAGTGCACCATCAGTTCGACAAACTAAGCTTAAATTCAATTTTGCACCAGGAATAATTAAAAACAGATACTATGAATTAAAAGAAAATAAACAATAAGAACAAGAATACAGGACTCATTCTGAACATAGACATCCTGTTATATCTCCCCAAATGTGATAATCACCATAGAATATATTGTTATTGCACATAACACAGTATTCATTTTGACAAAAATAAAAATAATGTTGGCAAAACCATGAAGCTATGACCTTAGCATTATTCATGAAAAAACTAAACTGTTTAGTCTTTTAATTCGTTTTCATCGGGAACGAGGGTTAAAAAACACATGAATACTGCTATAAAATCAGGATTCTTTAAACAAAGAAGTAGCCATGTGTATTTATGAAAACAAGTTTGTCAATTTGACCATGAAGAATGACTCACAAAATTTTACTACCATTCCTATGCATTGCAACTTGTCAAAACAAACTTAGACAACGAAACACTGGCACCAAAAAGTAAAGAAAAATTTTGTTATCTCAAACAAACTAAAAATTGTGATGATCTAATCTATAAGGCTTGCATACTACTATGAATAGTGCAATCACAACAAACTTACCTTGCATATTCACATCCACATCTGATGCCTAATCAATTTATATCTTGTACTACATTTTGTGAGGCATTTCATCCTCAAAAATGAGGACGGTAAAATATCTTTTACAGAGAAAAAATTGGTCAAGGATCATCATCTCATCTCATAATTGTCTGCTTAGAGAGCATAACATTAACTTACCTGACCCAACAAAGCAAAAACAAAAGGATAAAAACATAAATAAGTCCTAGAAATTCTCCATATCATTCGATTAATCCTTTATTTTAATTGAACTTAGCTCTTTTAATATTGTAACAACCAAATCCAAATTATGCATTCCTCACACAAAAATTTGTGAAAATGCCACCTGAAAAAGTTCGATGGTAATGATTTTATGTTGTTAGAGGAACAGTTGGATGAGTAACTGTTGGAACTAACCCTAGAAACTGAAGTAAACCTCTCATAGGACATGGACTTGACTTGTTAAAAGATTAGAAATAATAAACGTTAATTAAACAAAAAATGAAGTTAAAGAACATATTTGAGTAATCTATGAAAGTTTAACAATTGTTTTGGCTTTAATCCTAGACGCAATGAAAAAGTTCATCACGTTTGTAGCAAACGAAAGAACCAAAATACAAAGGTTCCATTAATTAGGACGATTGATTGATACAGATAGTTGATAGGCACTAATACCTCATCTTCTGCATCACTGAAAGGTGCTTCAACACAAAATCACAACAGTGCTCAACAAAATCATAGCAAGATGACAGGATCACTTCAGCCATAAGTCCTTCAGCCTGTTCCATTAACTAACGGATTAAGACCACCTCTAAAAAGATCACACACACACACGCCACAGAGAGAGAGAGATTGAAAGAAAGCACCAAAAAATACGCTAAAAAAGAGATTACAATTTAACAATCAGAAATGAGAACAACATTAAAAGCGACCAGACCGAGAAAACCTGTGATAAAGAGAAGAAATAAAAAGAGGGTACCCGGCCATAAGCGTTGATGTCAAGGCCATTAGCGAGCAGATCAGCCATGTCTTTCCTCAGAAACTTCAAAGTAGCGTTCCTCTTCCTCCTTATTACATCGATCCGACTCTTGGTCAGCTTTATGAGAGATTTACTAGCCAAATGCACAAACAAACCAAGATGTAATTACCTTCAATTTGACAACCACAAACAAGATATTATAATGCCATTTACAAAAATGAACAGTACCACTTGGAGGCAAAGCCCCGACCAAGAAGTCCGTCGAGCATATCTTCAGAAAGCAAAGAAAAAAAACGTCAGAGAGAGGTGCTCCCAAGCAGAGGAAAAGGAAAATGGGAGAGTTTTTGAATGGAGTGAAAAAGACTATTACTCTAACAGCTAGTTAGTCACTGACCCACCCACTAGTTTTCCCCTTTTTCTGGGCCTCTTTCTACGCTTTTTCAATGCTGTTTATTCCATTTCTTATCCTCGCTTAATTACCATTAAGACCTTCTCTCTGTTCCTTCCTCTTCTGGTTATGCTTCCAATTGACTGTTAAAAGACCTTGTTATTAGTATTATTATTAGGCTAAATTATAAAAAAATCTCAAGTTTTATTTAATTTTATAATTATAGCTTGAATATTAAAAATGACAATTAAATACTCAAAAATTTAATTTTTCAAATATAATCTAATAACGTCGCTAACATAGTAAGTAACCCAAAACATAAATTTAAAGACATTTGATAATAATTGGATTAAAATATATATGTGAGAATTAATTAACTTAAGTAGGTAAAATTAAGAAAATTTTAAAAACTTAAAAAACATAGGGCAATTAATTTGAGATTTAGGGTGTGTTTGTTTAGTGGGTATGAAAAAAGGGGAATAGATATGGAATGAAAGATTGAGTTTAGTAAGAAAGTATGATTATAGAGTTATTATTTTAATTATCTATTTTTTGGTAATACCTTATTCCTCTCATAATTTAGAGGAATGGATATCATTGTTTTGTAAAGTGTCCCATTATAAATAACTTAAACTTTTTGTTGTATCAATTTCTATTCAAAGAGATCTTTTCAACCAATTAGAGGAAGCCAAAGTGAAAAACGGGAGAAAAGAATATGTTTGTTTCACCATAAGGGAATTTTTCATTTTGGCTTTCAATTTTTTTGTCTAGCTTTATTGGTGATTTTTTATCTTATTCTCTCATAAACCAAACAAATAACTACAAGTACCAAATTTAACATTCTTTCCCCAAAAAATTAGCAACTATTTTAATTCAAGTACACATAAAGGCCCCGTTTGGTAAAGAGCTGATCACCTCTTTTTGGGCTGGTTGACTCATTTTAATTGATTTACCATTTCAACAAGCTATTACATTTGTTTGATAAATAGCTGATTGAGTTAGCTGATTCAACTCAACAAGCTGCTTTTTCATCAGCTACTTCCCAGGATTGTTTCTTTATCAACTGCTAGCTTTTTTTATTTTTTGTCGATTATGCCCCTCTGGCTACTTGGATTTTCTTCTTTCCTAGGCAACGGTGACGAGAAGGAGCGGCAAAAAATAGAGGGGAGACGTAGCAATAGAACGTTCTCCTGCCCCAAGTTGTGTCTTCCTCTAACTGGAACAATCATAGGTAGTGAGAGGGAGTGACTACATGTTACTTCACTGCCAGTCTCTCACTTGTTTAGGCTACCACTTTGTTTCGGAATTTTTTGTTTTTCTAGCGATTCTTCAATTTTGCTAGCATCTTTATTGTTTCAGTTCGTTCAATCTTCTGAAATTTGATTAGGTTTGTTTCATCTAATGCAATGGTTTGGAAGATTAGATTGTGATTGTTCAATGATCTGTTCTCCAGATTCATGGTGTTTAATTTATTATATGGGTTTCGTTGATTTTTGACCTAAAGAACAAGAATTCCTTAGATTTTCTCAACTGATTTTGTGTATTTGGCTTTTATTTTATCTAGAGCATCGGTGACTCCAGTAGACATAGTGGAAAGGGAAATTTGACTATGGTTCTCATCCCTTTTCTCTGGATACATCTTTGATTTTTTAATCTCATCCCTATGTGCTGATGATTTTAGTGATATTTGTAAATCATAGAGTGTTTGTTGCTAGATTTGAAGAGATACTCAATTATACGGAATTACAATATTTTGGATCAATCATGACATTTTATTATTGGCCCTCTTAAGAACTATGGGGAAAGGTTATAGACTCTCACCCACATATTGTTGCCAGGTATGTAGGATTATTAGTGGTGTGGGATGCACTGGATGTTTATATGAAACCGCCACCAAAGCATTATAATACAAGTTGGGTGCTTTCCCAGGTAATATCATTTTCTTAATGTTGTTGCCTTATTTTCCAGTATGCATTTGTGTTTATCTCCAGATTTTGATTGTGATTCATTTGAATAATATCATATAGAAAATTACTTGTTGCTGTACAATCCATTCTAGCGTATTATGCTCCCTCATTTCTGATTGAATTATTTACTTCCATAAATTTCTAGAAATGAAGTGAGGGATTTGATACTGAAATTCAAAAACTCTCATCACCATACTACAATTTCATTCTCCATGTTTTATTCTTTGCTTGACATTTAACTATACCCATCCTGCTTATTCTTCTTTTTCACTCTCTGTTTCATTAAATTGTTTATAATTCCCATGCACACCTGAATTGTTGTGAAGCCAGGATCTACAGTAGAGGATTTGGGTACTGGACATGCAGATACAGCTCAGGTTGATGGTCTTAGTTACTCAAGGTATTTAACATGTTCATTCTCAGTTAAGACAGGAGTCAATGTGATAGTTTGGTTTCAATTGTCAAGTGTAATAAGGTGTAAATGACAAAAATAAAGCAGCTAAGAGTTACTTATGTCATCTTTCTTAGTTTCTTCTGTCAATCTCGTGTACTGTGAGAGATAAAGAGAGTGTGTTGAATGTGTTTAGACAATTAGCACCCTTAGTAGAGATATAATAATAAAAAGTGGCCCGTGGTTGAAGAGTTGTGCATATTTATTGTTTCTTCTATATGTTGTGCATGCTTTGGGTCTCTCTTGGATTCTTTTTCTGGTAATTTTTTTTGTTAAATCTGAAACTTTAATATCAACTTAAGTGAAGTACTTCAAGTGATACATATGGTGATTGTTGGGTGGGGTACAAGTCAAAGTAAACTTAGTTCAGCAGACTGAATGTGGTGACCACTTTTAGAAAGAATATGATCAAGGAGAGAAGAACATGGAGATTAGAAAAGTAGAGAAATTTGAATAACTTTAGAAACTTCAGGAACATCTCAATGTAGACTAATAACAATGTTTAGAGAAAGAGAGTTTGGGAAGGTGGATGATGAAGGAGAGAAGAAGATGGAGATCAGAAAGTAAGAAAACTTTGAAAAACTTTAGAAACTTCAGTCTGAAGTGAGCCAATCTGTCAAACTATCAACAGTGCCTCATTGCCAAACTTGTCCTTTAGCAAACTGTTTTAAGTATACCACCTGGTAATGTTTCTTCAACGTTGAGGATTTTTATTGAGTGGACTTGGGCAGTCCAAAGTAAAATTAAAAGATTTCTGGCCTTTGAATACGATTTTAGCATTTAGGGGCATTAAAATTGTTCTGTTCCATTTAGGGTTTGTAACTTCGGTCTTGGGCAGATTAGCAAAATAGCCTGATAAAACTATAATCTACTGAACTCATAGTTTTAGCTGGTCAGAATGGAGCTTGAGGTCTATTAACCAGTATGCAGGATACTTTATTTCCATCACCTGCCATCAACTGTTTCTTCTCCTTAGGTGAGTATTGATTTGTTTATTCTTCATCAGCTTATGAATCTCAATACAGGGCACCACATCCTTGGGAGGACCCCAGCACTCTTTCACTTAATCAAAATGAGGTTTCAGGGGAGTCAACAAAGGTGGCTATATCGAATGATCCTGTAAGACTTCTTAAAGAAGTTGAATCAGATGAAAATGGTGTTAGGAAAAAAAGGAAGCTTGAAGAGAAGAAAAAGGAGAAGGATATGAAACATGACAAGCATGAAAGACGTGAGAAGCGACAATTTCACGATTCAATTGATACAAGGAAACACAAGAAGGACAAGGGGAAGAGGAGGAGGCATGACTCTGATTCTGACTAAAGTTGTTTGATTATGAATATTCTCTAATAGATTGCCCAGTTCGTGTGAATTCATTTAAATCTTTATCATTCTAGAATCAGATGCTTTTATCTGAAAGTATCTGTAGTCCAAAGATTTGGGCTCTTTTGAAATGGTTCCATCCTGGGTTCAAAAAGTCAGGGGATCCTTTTGAGTTTTCCATTATTAGTACTATTGCTTCCAATCAACTTTGAATTTGTGCATGATCTATAGAATATTATGGGTTGGATAAAAGACTAAAGTAATTTGTCTGATTTTTTTACCAAATTAATGTTAATGTTCAATTTCTAATTTATAATTAGAGAATACTTATATTTTAATCTTTAATTTAATTTAGTATTTGGGTTTTATTGATCATGCATTAAAAGTTGATTATTTAATATTTACAAATTTATTTTAATCTTTTTTAATATTATTTAATTATTTAATAATTCTTTGGTTAAATAAAAATATATTATAGTAAAATTTTATATAATTTTTTAATAATATTCACAAGTTAATTATATAATTCATTTTAAACAAAGAGATCAAATAATTTTAAATTAAGTAATTAATCAAAATATATCGATGATAAAAATATTTATATAATTATTTTGTTGGAATAGTCTAATTGTAACCAATTAAAGTAACTCATTAGTGAAACCAATTACAAATTGATTAACAAGTATATAACATTCTCTCATCTTGTATGATTAAAGTCATATTTATATCCTTTTTTTTTTTTTTAAAGTTATGTCCTCATAAGTCATTTTACACATAAATAGCTAATTTTACCAATCATCTCTAACAAATAGCTAATACAATCCACTGGTCAAATTAGTTGATAGAATCAACTATTAGCTAAATGCAATCAGTTAATTGCCAAACAGGGCCGAAATCTTCGTTAACTAATCCACCTTCATTGACATGCAATCGGTGCAGTAGGCTTTTCATGACTGTTCTTGTTTCTTGGTTTTGGATTTAGGAAAACCTATCTTTCTCTCCTCACCATAACTAGGGTTTCCTTCAAGTCGCTCTCTAATGTTTGGGTAATGTTGCTTCTCTTTGACTCACTCACCACTTGTTCTTTTGTCCTTTTTCACAACAATCCTTTTCTTCTTTATGTTTGTCTCCTAGTTTTTTCTTTAGGTAATAGGCACTTTCAAAGAGATGAAAGATTCAGATATAGAAGATTGACAATGCTACAACTAGGCAAGTCACATTTACAAAGTCTAAATCTCAAATTAATTTAGGTTTTACACCTTTTGTCTTTCAATTTTTTAAAATTTTATTATTTTAATTAAGTCTGACATATAAATTTTAATCTAATTGTTACGAAACATGTTTAAATTTATGTGTAACATGGCTTGTACGTTACTGGTACCACTCGAACAGTGTTTCATCAGCGTAAATAGCCTTATATGTCTTGTCTAGTGGCATGTGGTAATCCAGTCCTTCTATCATACTTCTAGTCTTTTACACTCAGGTGTAGGGGAAAGGCCCAGAACAGATGTCAGTAACCATAACATTACCATTCTCTCAGGGGTGCAGCACACGTAATTCCAGTCCTACGGGAGTAAAGCAGCAATGTGTCCATTCCTGCCTATCAGGAATTCTTACAGAGCTAGACTACATATCAGGTATATCCTTCTCATTATCTTTTTATTTCCATCTTTTTTCATTATTATCTCATGTGGGTCTACCGGAAACAGCCTCTCTACTATGTAGGGGTAAGGCTGTGTACTATCAGACCTCCCCAAACTTCGTGTTACTGCGAGATTCCAAACTGGGTGATGATGATGATGATGGCTTGTACATTAGTAATATTAATAGAGATATTAATCTCGGGTTAAATTTAAAGAAAATGAAAACTTGAGTATTTAATTGTCATTAGTTAATGGGCATTTCATGTTGATTTTGGATACACAATTTACTAAACTCTTGTCCATTTAATGATTAAATGCACTAATTAAGAGTTATTTGTTCTAATTTTAGGCGCATATTAAATTAGGGACACTCAAAAGAAGCAAATTATGGGTTTCTGGCATACTTGACCTTTAGTCGTTGTGGGATTTTTATCTGGAGATTGGTTTAGCTAAAAATTTTGAAATTTTATACTTAAATTTTTGTCTCATGGATGGATTTTTTGGGACCAATTGTAGAGTTTTTTGAGTCGGAATTCAGGAGAAATAAATTCCCAAGCATCAGATTCAACACAATTTTCATGCTTCAGCACAATAAGAGACAACATCAGCCCCACATTTCATTATTTCACTCCACCGAAATAGCTACTTCCATCCACAGCAGCCTCCACCAACACAACCTTCACTTCCATCAACACAAGCTCCATGCTTCCACCATGCTACAGCCCCCACTTACAGCTAGCCTCCAACAACACATCTCCATTCATTTTGCCAAACAAAAAAAAAGCAGCTGACACGCAACCTTTATTGGCCACAACTTTCCTTTTCTTTGAGAGAGAAGACAGCAAAGAAAGTAGCTTGCATCTGGGCGATAAGGAGAGGCATAACACTAAAATGCTCCTCTCAATTTATTACCACGCAGCTGTTTCCACAAGGAGTTTTTTTCCCATCATTCAACGAATAGACCAAGTTCTCTCTATAAGCACAGCCTCAACCGACACTCACACAAGGCCACTCATATCGCAAACCATCCATACCAAAACCTTCCATGTGCTCCTACTAAAGTAGCCTCCATACTTCACTCATGAAAAAACTCTCCCAACGTTGCCTCCACACCAAGACGCATACACCACCCATTAAACATACATAAGCTGAACAACAACGTAGCCAATCCAGAAGCTGGAGAGTTAAAGGACATTACGTAAGTAGCTAGTGAAAATAAAAGGAAGATATACATGCTGGTGGCTTGAAGACGTGACAACAGGGGAGAAATAGAAGAAACATGTTGATGCTGGGCTTGAAGACGTGAGCAGCTGGGGAGAAATAGAAGAAACACGTTGCTGCTAGAGGCTGGTGGAAAGGAGACGCAAGGCAGCAGGTGAAGAAAATCAACGTGGAGGCTGGTGGAAAGGATACGCAAGGCAGCAAGTGAAGAAAATCAACGTAGAGGCTAGTGGAAAGGAGACGCAAGGCAGCAGGTGAAGAAAATCAACGTAGAGGCTGGTGGAAAGGAGACGTAAGGCAGCAGTTCACGCAAGCTTGGAGCATTGGCTAAAACAATTTTTTTATCCTAGCAACCACAATTATCTTTGGGATTTACTTTATTTTTAGTATTTATTTATTTTAATTGTGTGGATTTAATCAATGCAACCGTATATTATTGTCATAATTTATGTTACATTGATGAATATGTGTGAGTAAGTTTTTCTTTTCGGTTAAGGTTAAGATTGATATAGGATTAGGATAATTTTTATGGTATTGATCTTTGCTTGATTGAATGCATATTTAGTCCTAATTTAGCTTGATCACCTAGATTAAGACTTTAGATGATTGAATGCCAC
>JAOQMS010000008.1:34371090-34382446 GCA_027563885.1 Erythroxylum longipes | reverse complement strand
TAACCGATTTTTGTCATTTGATTAAATCTAGTTGTTTTAATTCATACCTTGCATTTTTCATATTTCCTTGATTTGCTCACTTTAATTTATTTAATTTTCGAATCAATCAATTCTTGATCGTTAGCGTAAATTTTTTATCGTTTAATTTAATTGTCTTACGTGTTGGAATTTTCCTTGGGTACGATATCCAGTTCTTACCGATCTATATTATTTGTCGACGGAATACGCTTGCCTCTAATTGGTCTAGATAGAATTTAATTTATATTGTTCTGTTTAGACCGCAACATCATTTTTTAAAGTTCGGGTTATAATTATAGAATTTAGTAAAGTTTGAATTTTTGTAATTAACCTTATTATTATTATTAACTTAATAACTAGGGTAAAACATTAAGAATTGAATTCAATCGTACGTTGAGCTCAAAGCCTTGAATTGTGTCATGACTAGTTCACTTTACAGAAGGGAATCTCATGACGTGGATCCTCGGTTCATTGTAACGACAATTTAGTGGTCCTTTCGCTTTCTTTTCTTAAACTGGTTTTTGAGGGACATGTAAGTAACATAATCAGGACTTAAAACATATTATCGTTATTTTTTTTTTCAAGGAAAAACCTGGTCTCCATACTATTCTATGTACGTGGTGTAGTAGAAAATCTTTTAAACCTGGTCTCCCTACTCTTCTATGTACGTGGTGTAGTAGAAAATCTTTTATTTTACACTGAAGTACAAAAGATCCACTTTGTTACAGGTCAAGATTAGTTTACGTGGGGATAAAAGAAAAGTGGTCCAAGTATAATGACGTAGAAGAGAACTTGAGCTCATCAGAGTCTAATTGCTTTGGAGTCTAGTTAAAATGACACTTGCCCCACTTTTCTTTTATCCACACGTAAGCTGATTTTATTGTAGGATATTTCTAGCTCAAAGTTTAGAAGTTTATGCAACTCCTTGATTCGTTTAAACCTAAACTTGAAAATTTGACAGTAATTTCTTAAACTTAATATCGTAAAAATATCATTTAAATCACCCATTATCAATATTTTAAAAATTGAACCAAAAATTAAACTAATAAAATAAGAAATTTTAGACTTAAAAAGTTAACGTTTATCATACCGAAATAAAATTAATTAAATATTAAATAAAATTGAAAATTTTAAAATATAATTAAAAAAGTTTGCTTTTATCCGTTCTTTAATTTGAAGTTTAATTTAAAAACTGTTAAATAAAAATTAATTAATTAATTATGGTTTATAAAAATTAATTAGTTTATGAAAATTAGCTGATTATGTAATAAATCGCTATATTTTTAATAAAAGAATTATTATAATAAATCGAACCGAAAAAATGACTAATTTAAAGTTTTTATTGTTAAACAAGTCAAATTAATTCGATAGTTTTATCATAGCCAATAATAGTCAAATGGAACAAACCTAATTTTATTGTCTTGATCGGAGTTCCAACCATCAATTACTTAACTATACCCCTACAACTCAGGCTCTTTTACTTCTAAATTTCTCAGTGGGCACTTGACGGGTCGTATTAAAGGCAAAGAAGAAAATTGGATTAATGTGTTACGTTTAGGAATAATAACTTTCGCACCCTTAAGTTGAGATTTGTGTTTTCAAGTGGAATTTTTCTTCACTGAGTTTAGATCTTTCCCACATGATACCAACTGAAGAGTAAGTAGCGTACAGATTCTTGGATTCTTTAGACTGCGAAGGATGAAAATTCATAATGTCGAATAATTAGTTAATAAAATGCAAGTTGTTCTTTACGTCCTTTAAGTACCCTTTATATAAATGTTTTATAGAAGAGCTAACATTTTGATACAACTCTATCCTAAAATTCAAATGGATATAAATCATTTATAATAACGATAAACTTCATTCTTATCCTTATTTTTTTGGAAAAATAAAGAATTCATTAATAGCCATGAAAAGTAAGATAGAGGTTACAAAATGTGTCTAAGATTTTGAAATTAATCGGCAAAATCAACAAAAGTCCAACTGTTATACAAGGGAAACACTGTATATAGAATAATTTAAAGATTCCATCTTCTCCTAGCAAATAGGTTTAGATTTTCATTGAATTGAGGGGTTACAAGGATTTCTCTAATCCAGCAATGAATTCTGAGCTAAGATATATTTCTTGTTTTCCTTTTATGAAATACCCTTTTGTTTCTTTCCATCCATACCACATTTATTGAACAATTTAAGTTCAGTCTATGGCACATTTGGTCCTTACCTAATTTTTGAAATTGCTTGTAATACTCTGGTTTGATTATTGCACAGTATAATGTGTTGTACATGCATTTTATAGAGTATGCTCTATTTATGGTATACTAGAGTAAGTTAAGCGTTTAAATATATTATTAGGTTATAACGGAGATCACGGATAGAGTAGAAATGATGATGGACTCGATCGAAATTTTTTCAAAAACTCTGAAAGGATAAGGAATGAGTTTGAACGAACTTTGAAAGTCCTGAAATGTGCTTTGAAGATTTAGGTAACACTTTTGAATAAAATCCGGACAATTACAATGAATATTATTTTCAGATGAATAGTGATTTTGGGTGTTCACTTGAATAGTGATTTTGGGGACCCAATCTCAAAAGTTTGGAAAATATTCGAAATAGGTATCAGAGTCTAATGATGCTGAAATGGATTGAAAATAAGCCTGATCATATTTCGAGAGTTCCGAAAGTTTAGGGTTAAATGTCCTTTTCGGAAAATAATGGGTATTAAGGATTTTAAACTCATTAAACATTTTTTAAGTATCCAATCAATAAGTAGTAACCCTAATTAGAGTATTTCATGGTCAATTTGATGATAAGACGATTATGGAATAATTTCAGGATTTAATTTGGTTAGTTGGTAAATTAAATGCATTGAAAGACAATTTGGTCTTTTTGTACTCATTAACGGCAATTTGGTCTTTTTACATGATATTAGTGAATTGATGAGTCATTAGAGATGACCAATGTGAAAATAAAATGTGTGTGATAAGTCATTAGAGACAACCAACAGGAAAGTGACATGTGTAATGCATTAAAGAGTATACAAAACACGAATTAAGACATAAGTTGATTCGTTTAGTGAGTAGCCGTGAGAGAGCATCATTAAAAAGCCTAAAAACTAAAAGAAAAGAAGAGAAGCAAGGAGAAATGTCAGACATTGTTGGAGAAAGGAGGGAAGAGAGAGAAAAAAGAAAAGAAAAGAAAAGAAAAAGAAGAAGAGGGAGCTTCGTATATGACATGGAGAAGTGTTCCAAATTTTTTTTCACGCTTTTCTATCTCCAATCATGCATCCAACGTGATCCCATAGCCATCCAAGTGAAGAGGAAGAAGAAAATGGGTTGGTAATCTTACTAATTTTGTTAAAAATTTTGATTTGTTAGGTTATAGTTGGTGTGATTTGCACCCTTTTGATGAGATATCAAGGTTTCATTACATTGGAAGAGATTAGGAGAAGAAAAATGAAGAAAACTAACATGTGGAACCTTGGTCAAAGGTGAAATCTATTGTCTAAAGTGTTTTAGTTTGCCATTTGATTATTTAAGATTAATGAATGACATTAGAAAGTTAGTTTAATGATGAAAGAATGAAAGAAAAACCATGGAAGTGATTAGATGAGGTTATGGCCAAGGTTAGGATTTTTAATGTGTTATGATCCAAAATTCTATTTTGATGTTTTATGATGTTGATAGCATGATTTTGATGCTAATGCAGTAGAGAAATGAAAAAGAATTGATTTAGAATTGATTTTGGTTGAAATTTGACCAAGGGTGCTTGATTTTGTAAAAATTTATTGATAAAATTTTATAGTTTAAATGTGTATATTAAAATGTCATGGAAGTGTATTTGGAATGGTTTTAAGTGCTAAAAATCAAATGGAATTGAATTGGAAAAATTTATTGTTAAATATGTTAAGTTCTTAAAGGCATTTTTGGTATAAAAGTATGGTTATTATATATGACCATGTAAAGTATGGTTATTATATATGACCAAGTGAATGCAATCAAGGATGGTCATTAAGTGTATTTGTGGTATTTGAATTGTTAAATGAAGTGCTATATTATTATTTGGAGAAAATTATTATATGGAGTGTATGTGGAAAGTAATGAAGTTGTCATGGTTTATGGTGTATTTGATTGGAAAATGCATTAAGGAGTTGAATGTATTCATATTAGGTTTTCATATGGGATGCTACATATTGATATAAGTAATTTGAATATATATGTGTAGGATGAAATTGCTTATTACGGTTGAATTTGTTGAGGATTAATTAGTGATATGAGTAATTGGTAACTGAGTTTTGATATGTTTAAATGTTATGACTTTATAGAGTGATTGATTAGAATAAATATCAATTTTAGCATAAAATTTTATGTTTAAGATCATCTATTTTTGAATGTAACGTGATTTGTGGATTCATAAAAAGTAATGTTATAGATGACATTGTGATAATAATGATTGAACAATATTTTTGGGAGCAATGATCAGTTTGATGTAAGATTTCAATTGTGCGTATATTAGTATATCGATTCTAAGTATTGAATGTTCATTAATTTAAGTTTCTTTTGATGTAAGTCAATTGTTTTATTTCTTGAAAATTAGATGAGTGAAAATGGTGGTAAAATTTTTAAGGAAAATTTAGTGAAAATTTTTAATCCATAATGGAGAATTGTCTCACTAGAATTCAACGCTATTAATTTACAAATAATTATAATTGACGATTGGGAGAATGATAAGAATTATGTATGAGACCTTTGAACATGTAAGACATGGAGAGTTTAGATGACTAAATTTTTTTTAGTAACTAATAAAGTCTCAGATTGAGTTCCGAGGTATCTAAAATCACATAAGTGTTTTTTACTATTAAAAATGGACAAGTAAAGATATTTTTATTGAACATCAGAGTTGCGCAGTGGAAGTATGAAGTGTACTCCATATTTGAAGAGATTGAGGCTTGATAAGCTCTAAATTATGTTATGTGATAGGTGTTGATTGCACTATATTTTTGAAAGTAGTTTAGTGTGTGTTTAGTGGTTAACTTGATTGTTTAGTATGTGTTTAGGTTAATAATTTTGTTAGTTCATAAATATTTGTGTTTTAAGTGTTTTTTTGGTTGAGAACATGTATTTGAGCTTTAATTATATATATATGAGGTGCTGCGATGAGTTTGCTAGTGTTTTGGGGCATTCAGAGAGCCACAATCATGGGGAATCTGCCACAATCATGATAGAGAGCCAAACAAGCTGGCCACAATTGTGCCACAAAGGGCCACTATTGTGACCTGCATGTAGATAGACTCGAAGTCACTTTTGGATTCGAGTTTTGGAGGGACATTTCGGACCTCGAAAAGACAATAGGGTTACCTTAATTGGAAAAGACTTAAAAGCATCGTGATGTAACCCTAGAAAGGAGCTTTTACAATCAGCCTCCATTTCAAAACCTTAAAAAGAGAGAGAAAGAAGAGAGAGAGAGAAGAAGAAGAACAAGAAGGAGGAAGAAGAAGTTGATCCCGATGCTACTGCTCTCATATCAAATAGTATCCCGATGCTGCTACCTTCCCAATTTGTCTAACCTAAGTTCCATTTTCTCTTCATTTCCTTTTTCATTTAAATGTATAAAGTTGAGATGGATTATATAGAAATGGATTTTAGGTTGTTAATATTATTCTAAACTCTCCTTCAGGATTTTACTTTGAGTTAATGTTGATTTAATTATTTTGTGTTTATTGGTTTGGGTTGTGATTGATTAATGTATTTACATGTTTCGGTAACAAACTGAGAAGGTGAGCTAGATAAAAATGATCAGAACGGATTGATAAGAGTTGGGCTATCTAATTGACCACTTAATCAATATAGTCAGTAATTTCATGGAGAGAGATCCTGTGTGAGACCCGATTATTTATTAGAGAGCTTTAGAACTAATTAGAATTGTAGATAGTTTGTGAATTGAGAGATTGCAAGTTCCATAATTCGATTAAGGTTTATAATTTAGGATTTAATGGTTATAACTTGAGAGAAAGAGAGTAATCAACCCTACGACCGTCCAAAACCGACACCCCATAAACACATAAATGGCTAGATTAACATTAATGATAGGTAAAATCCCCTCTCTCATAACTTAATTAACTTTTTTGACGGATTTCCATTGTGACTTATGTGACTGCTCAATTTAATTACGTTTTATTGAAATTTTCACTTCACAATTCTTGAATCAATTTCTTGTATTTACTTTACGTGTCCACTTGTGTAGTTTTTATTTCTTTTTATTCTTTTCTCTGAGTCTTAAAAAAAGCACAACCTGAGTTAAGTGGTGCCTAAGCATAATCTCTGTGGGACGATATCCACTTTTTACTACAAGTAATGACCCGTATACTTGCAGTTTTTAGCGTAAAATAAGTAGTTTGTTTTTGCAATCAATAAGTTTTAGGTGTCATTGTTGGGGAGGCATAGATTAGTTTAATTCTTATAGTCTAAGGATTTTTGACTGTCTTTAGTAAAAAAAAAAAGAGAAGCTGGGCATAAAGTAGATGACACATCAATTTGGATATCACTAGATAATAATGGGGAAGCTCAAGAGTTGAACGCTAAAAAGAAATGGAAAGAACAATCGTGGAGGTAATACATCACGGAGAGCGACGGATTGTTATGAACATTATGAGGCCACAATTTAATGCCCATCGTCAAGGGATTACATGACCACTAACGCAAGCAAGTACATTCGAGATCGAGCCATCATTTCTAAATATGCTACGAACCAATGTACAATTCTATGGGTTAGCCAATGAGTATCCTAATGCTCATTTAGCTGATTTCTCAGAAATTTACGACACCTTTTGATATATTGGGATGTTGTAGGATGCTGTTAAGATAAGGATCATTCCCTTTACACTTAGGGATCGAGACAAGGCCTGATTGAATTCTCTCCACCCAGCCAACATTATAACTTAGCAGCAGTGGTTGCAAAATTTTCTAGATAAGTATTTCCCTCTAAACAAGACAACAAGACTAATAAAGGAAATTATCAATTTCTAGCAAAATCATTGGGAGTCTTTGTATGAGGAGTGGAAGCGGAATAAGGAGTTGCAGGAGCTGTCCTTATCATAACCTACTCAACAAATTCCCATTACAAACCTTATACATTAGAGTTAATCCACCCATAAGGAGCACTATAGACACAGCTACTGAAGGATCATTTATGAGGAAAACAATCAAAGCACACGATCTGTTAGAAGACATGGCATACACTATTTGTCTTTAGACATCAGAATGAAGTAGATAGCAGTCAACCTTTTGAGACCTAGGAGGAATGATTGCTATTTCAAATTTAATGACAACATTACCGACTGAGATCAACAACCTAACTAAGCATTTGAATAGCTTGAAAGCCACCTCTTCCTATTCAATCATAGCAATATAGCGCGAATATGAGTCATGTGGACAAAAGAGCTATATCGCAGTTGATTGCTTCTTAAGGGAAAACAACAACATGGAGCAATTCAACTTTAATGGAGAACAAGTTGGTCAGGGAGATAGCAATCCTTATTCCAGCACATACTAGTCAAGGTATCATAAGCACCCAAATTTTCATTTGTTTAACAATACTGAGATTCAGTTTAGAAATCAAGGGCCACATGGATTTCAACAGGATAAATACAATGAATATGATTCCAAAATAGACAAGATCATGGACAAGCTCATAAGTATAGATGAGGCCTATAAGAGGTTAGAAGGGTGAATTGACCAATTAACAAGGACTCATGCCTCTTCCATTCTCAATCTGGAGGTTCAAGTGGACCAACTTGTCAATGTGTTATTTATAAAAAGTGTGGGAAGTCTTTCGAATAACATAGAAGTATATCCAAGAGAGCAAGTTAAGGCTATCACACTTAAGAGTGGGAAAGAGTTAGGAGAACTGATAGATAGACTAGCTGAAACCCACTCTGTAGAAGACTAAGAGAAGAAAAAAAAGGGATGAAGTAAAACTGATGACCCTTCTTACATTCCTCCTTTGCCTTACCCACCAAGAATACCATTCATAAGAGTTGATGATGTCGAATCTTCAAAGGAGCATGAGGAAGAAGAATATATGACAACTAACATTGATTTTGAAGAAGTTATGAAAGTCTCTGTTTATAAAGCAAAAGAAGAAGAAGAAAAGGGAGTGACTAAGGAAGAACAAGAGTAGCTCACTCTTTTACCAAATAAACTACTAGATTTAATAGAAGATTTAGGGAGTTTTGTTATTCCCTATTTTATTGATAGTTTGTTAGTAAAAAGGACATTACTGAAATTAATTTGTTTTCTCAATTTAATCAATATTGTCATTATGATCATTTTATAATTTGTAGCTTAATCACAGGCTACAAAATTGATGTTGAACACAAGGGTGGAAGCAAGTCACTCATAATTAATCCTAGCTGACCTTCTAAAGAAGTAGTTACGTTTAAATTGTTATGTAGTTAGGTTTGTTTTAAATTATAAAAGTCTCCATCTTCGACACCATCCCCACCTAAGTCACCCTGATGAGTTTATGTTCTAACTGTAACATACCACTCCCATAGAGCATGTACCCGACATATTAAAGGATATTTAGGAACATACTCTACAAAAATGGCACGTTAAGATGGCAAATCAATTCGTTATACATTTTAATTCATTACACATAACATAAAACATTCCAATAATCATTACATTTTCAAAATTCACATATACAATATACAACAGTTGAAAGATATAATTCTTGATACAAAATAATTAAGGCATTTACAGGTACCACTGATCCCGACACTGGCTTATGTACAAATGCAGCAGTTACTTCAACTATACTAGATAAATTTCTCCTAAACCTAAAAAAGACAATCTTGCAATTTTGATGAGTTTTGCAAACTCAGTGAGTGAATAATCATCGATGTGGTCACTCCAAACAGAACACACACACACATATATCAATGAATAACATTAAGCTCAATCAAAGTAATGCTTCATTTAGATCTATAATTCATATTGTATAACTTGCATCATAATAAAATAAGCATTTAAAAATACAATCACTTTTTAATTCATTCCAGAAGTACATTCTGAATGCAAAAATATCATATAATTATTTCAGAACATAACACTCATTTATCACAACTCTTCATATCACGATCAAAGTCATAAGCATTTTTCAATATCAACACAACATATTTCAACATTCACTTGCAATCAATATCTTGAACACATTTAAAGATACATATACAAAAGCAAATAAGACTCATTCCATTTTAACTTTGTTGTGACTGAGTGCCTATTTCACTGTCCCATATCCATTGTGGATACCGAGCTCTTTTCAGTACTGTTCTGTATCTGTTGTGGATACCGAGCTCTTTTCAGTACTATCCTGTATCCGTTGTGGATACCGGGCTTATTAATCGTTGAGTCTAAGGCTTTAATGCGCATAACTGAGCTTAAAGCTCTTTTCACGTTGGCTACTCTGGTCACAACTCCTTTATGTGAACAAGCATCATGTAATGGAGTAACATAGTTCACATAATATATCATCAATCACTTTCAGTCAATAAGCACATTTAATTTTCATAGTTCATCGGATCTAAGTCCAGAATTCAATAAATAGTGTCAAATAACACTTATTCAGTCAAATTCACATACAATGAGCACTTCCAATACAGTCTCGAATAATGATCTCCTCAGACAATCAATTGTCCAGAATCAGTAACATCACAATTATAGTAAGATCAATTCAATACGGAGGAATTAAGTTTAATAAATGCAATTTGAAAAAAACACATTACCAATCGAAAACTCACATCTAGATTACTCACTATACATACAATTCCAACAGAAACATAAATATTTGAGTTTATACAACTAAGTTAACTCACGGTTTACTCCAGATAGCTTATTGCCTAGATGTCCCGGCAACGTCTAGATGTGTTCGATCTATTTGCTCCCCCATAATAGGCAATCACACATTTACACATTACTTCTTTTCACCTATTACAAAAGTACTCACTTATGCACATATGTATGTGTTATGTATGATGTATGTTCAATGACAATTCCAGATATATTTCCTAAATTCACATCTCAAGATCATTCACATTTCATAACTTAAATATGTCTAAATTAAACTTAATTTTACACCTCAATTGAACAATATTATTCTAAGTTCATCATTCTATCATTCACTAAAGTTATTCAAGCATTAAAGATCACCAACATCCATTTTATCATTCATCTTTACTTAATACACAACATTCATCTTCTTGAATCACTTTAGCCATCATAGGTTCAACTTCATTCCCATAATATCTCAAAATTCCCGATTTGAACACTTAATATTTAACAAACCATTCTTACATTATAACCTAAATCATCACCCTAAACATGTCACTCTTTTAATCACTTATTCAAGCATCATTCTAGGTTCAATTTAAGCTTCATTCAGGATTAGAAGCATCATAGGAAAGTACCTAATCATTTGTTGTCCCAAACCAAACCTAAAAGAAGCATATTGGATGTTTAACCAATTCCCACGATTGTGGAAAATTCCCATAAACATGGGATTTGTGGGCAGAAACTTTCTGCTTTCGTTAGGCATTCCTATTTTCCAGCTTTTTCCAACTCTGTTTTTAGTTCAGTTTTGTATGACCATTATGACCTAAAAAATGAGGTATTTAAGAAAAACCTCTTCTAAACAAATGTTCCTATATGTCTTAAGTTTCTTATGACATAAAATTCGTGCATTTTGGTTCAGTATCGTGCAAATTGTAATCAAAATACTACAGACTGTTCTCATATCTTGATAGAACACAATTCTTAATTTTAAGCCAAATTTCAAGACTCTTACCCTGTGTATGGTTAGTGTCTCCAAAGGTTGAGACAGATGACAAAACAAAAAAATCCTGTGTCTCGTAGTGTTTGCTTGCTGACCCTACTAATTTTTGTTCCGAGTCTGGATGACAAAGACATAAATTTTTTGTTCCTTCCAAAACCGAGGGACAGAAACAAAACACATAAGTAATTTCAAGAAATACCCCTCCCCCACTAGTTGACAGATGAGCATAGGTAAATAATTAATTACAATATTTTAATTAATGAATGAATTATGTTTTAATTAATGAATAATTATATTTTAATTAATTATAATGTAATTAATTAAATAATAATAATATTTTGATTAATTATATTATAAGTAATTATATTTTAATTAATTAATTAATTACAATATTTTAATTAATGAATAATAATATTTTAATGAATTATATTTTAATTAATTAAAATGTAATTAATTAATAATTTTATTTTAATTAATTATATTGTAATTAATTAATTAATTACAATATTTT
>JAOQMS010000008.1:34344862-34365091 GCA_027563885.1 Erythroxylum longipes | reverse complement strand
TGTCCAATAAGGCAATACCACTGTCATTTCTAGTGCCGTATCCAAAACCCCCATGGGTACCTATATAACCGTCTGAAGCAGCCCCTATATGCCCATTAAAATCACCTCCTAGAATAACATGTTCAACCTCAGGTATTTGGAGAATGACACCATCCAGTGCTGACCAGAATTCGCGCTTATGCTGTTCTTTTAATCCAGCTTGCGGGGCGTAAGCACATACTACATTGAGGACCTCCGAGTTAATAACAATTTTTTCCACCATAATCCTATCATTGACCCTTGTGATCCCTACTACTTGGTTGACCAATTCCTGGACTACGAGGATACCCACCCCATTCTGCTTCCGCGTAATCCCAGAGTACCATAGTTTGAACCCCCTATCTCCCTGGCTTTAGCTCCCAACCACCTAGTCTCCTGTATGCACGCTATTTGTATCCTATACTTATCTAAAATCTCGACTAATTCTAAAGACTTTCCCGTGAGGGACCTAATGTTCCAAGAGCCTATACGCAATAAATCGCCACCTGTTTTATTCGTTCGTGTTGAATGCCCCGAAC
Organism: Erythroxylum longipes; assembly: GCA_027563885.1. NCBI lineage: Eukaryota > Viridiplantae > Streptophyta > Magnoliopsida > Malpighiales > Erythroxylaceae > Erythroxylum > Erythroxylum longipes. The sequence continues at coordinate 34,364,534 of JAOQMS010000008.1, read as the reverse complement.
CGCGACCCCGAATTCGAGATGCATCATTAAAGGCCATTCCTCCTACGCTGAACCCTCACACTGCCCCGAAAAACTAACCTGCCACGTCCGGAGAGGGAAAAGGAGCTAGGAATCAATGTAAAGAAAAAGACTAGTGAAATAGCAAGAAAAAAATAATAAAAATAATAAAAATTATTACTATAAATACTATTATTATAAAAAATAATAATAATAGTAAAAAATAAAAATAAAAATAAAAAATAAAAAATAAGAATAATAATAAAATAAAATATTAATAATAAAAATAATAAGAATAATAATGATTAATAAAGAAATCAATGATAGGGAACATTAAATAAATAAACAATGAAGAAATATGTAGATATAGATATATATAGATATTTATAATTAGAGATATTTATATATAGGTAAGTAAACCAAAGATTTTTAACAAGCAAAAATACAGGTATATAATAAAAATAAATACCTCCAGAAATAAAGAAACTTACATACACTATCTAGACCCGTACTGATAGAGGCCTAGACGGGAACGACTGGAAGAGCAAACAACTCGTCCAAAACTTAAAAAGACCTCTGTATAAACACTAAAGAGGCGCTCCGGAGACATATAAGCACAGACAAACTACAGTAAATGAGCCTACTAAGAAATATAAATCAAGTCGCATAATGGGTAAGCAAGTAAGGGTGCGGAAGGGGTAAGGAAAGTAAGACAGCAAAGAAACAGTACGAGAGATTGCGTTCTATACGTTAAACTAACACAAGAAGGCTTGTAGGAGAAGTAAACGGTCTATCAACGGCTCCCTGCAAGAAAAGACTAGTGGGAAAGTGGGAGAAAACTTGTCAAGCGGCTCTAAGACTGACAAAAGAAAATAGGATGGTTACCGCCTAATGCCTACAATTTACTGTGCCATGTCTTCTATCTTGGATGTACTGATTACTACCGCCGTAAAAACAGTCCATCGGAGAGGGTGTAGCCGTGAAGGAAAATATACAATATGAATAAGACAGAACCACTGCATAACAGAACCAGCCACCGACAATACATATACGGTAAGGAGAAGAAAATGAACACTGTACCAGACGGTATAAAAAATAGCAGAACAAAGCTGAGCAATCACCATAAACAGCACACCATGGACGAAGCAGCATTTAAAAAACGAATAATGAACAGAAAACTCCCGACATATGGTAATAATGCAATATGTTTCTTTGACATAGGATCATGTTTGAGAAGAGTTCTCAAAAGTAACATAGAAATATGTGTGCTCATTATGCAATTTTGCTTTAATCCCTATTGAGGATATAGAGACAAAGTTGTAGAGATATGTCAAAATCATATAGATGACAACATGTATTGACATTTTGAGTTGACTAATGTCTCGTAAACTTTGAAAACAACATGTAAGATGCATGTTAACACCATGATATCAAAATGCAACAGTTTGCAGGAAGTAGAGCTAAAAGGTATAGTATCTTGATGAAATTGTTTCACTTAATTTAGCCTACTAAAAACATAATTGTGGACTATAATTAAAGGCTCTGCAACAAGATGATAGGAGTTATCATTATAATAAAATTATTGTAAGATTTTTCTTGCCTATATTTGATATGATAAAGATCATATGTATTTCTAATTCATGCTTATGAGTATTTGATACTGAATTTAGATTCAACATTATTGTAATGTTCAATGCATGGTTAGAAATAGATTGTTAAGTAAAAGTAGTTGATCCAATTTTATACAAAGAGTTTGTATGTTTTGGATCAAAGGAGACTTATGCTTAACATTAGTGGCAAGAATTAAAAGTTGGATAACTGAGACAATCCTTTTATGCCATACTGGTTAAATCAACAAAAATGAGAATCGTAAAGTTACATACAAGGATACATGTATCCTTATAATTATGAATTGTACGGAACTTGTGAAACTCGTGAAATTGAAGAATAATCAAATCAACCTTTGGTGAAAGGATGATGATGGTATTGAATTGTAAAATCTTATACATGTGATGTATTGGATGGAATAACAATTCTTAAACGGATAATATTATATTCCATTATATTGCTAATGACTATATGTGATACAGTCATATGTATTAAATGAAATGTTGATTTAAAATTTTGAAAAATTCAAATTGTTTGAATCATAGTAGAAATTAAGCATTGAGAATGTTGCAGCACATCGATGAGATCCTTGCCACAAGTTTTAAATTTTCGGTTCTTTATAGGCAATTGGATTCTCTAGTAAATACCTTCATAACAAAAATTCCATAAGGGTATGAATTTATATAAGGAACAATATACAGTATGAGATATTGTAGGATGCAATATTATTTGTTCTATAGCAATGCTTAGTACAATAACTTACCTGCAATAGTTCCAATTGAATCAATTAGTAAGATTTCATATCAGATATGAAATGCTAGGTCTTTGAAAGTGTCAAAGTTAATGATTCAAGAATGTGATGCTTGGTTGAAGCATACATTATCCATTAAGTTTGGAACTAAATTGGATATTAAACAGTTATAAGATATCTAAAAGATTGGATATAATCTTACAAATTCATTGAACAAATTGTTTGATTCAATGTGTACTTACAGGAGAATGGTTCTTAAGATAAGTAGTGGGAGTAAGAAGGAATTTGAAAGGTTCAAATCTTATAAAATTACATCTAATTTGTACTAATGCCTTTAATGATACATTTGATACATAGTTAAAAGGTTATGAGACATTGAAAAATTCACTTTCTTGATGAATTCAAAAAGTTTGTTTTTGAAGATGATTATGAATTTATGTCTATAAGAAGGTTAGTTGGAGTATAGTTGTCCTCTTCAATGGGAGTATGTGGAGACATATTGCTGACAGAGAACAACAGTTCTAACTTTCAAATGTTGAACATATAATTTTCTAAGAATAACTCTTGTTAGATATGAAAAGGTAATAACTTAATTATAAGAATTAGATCTATAGAGATAGATTGGATGTTGTTAACTTATTCTAAGTCCAAATACATAGATAATGTACTAAAGATATTTAATATTTGAGATATCAGATACTTATGAAGTATTAAAGATATCCATTACTCTATGTACGAGTTGATATTTAAGTTCAAAATGATAAGGATATAACTTTAGAAGTAAATCCTAATTAAGGTTTATTTACTTAGAACAATATCATTTTAGGATTGGAAAGGTTCCAATGTAGAAATGGTTGTTAATTGAGCCATAATACATTTTTCATTTAGTGGAAATGATTAATTGGATCAACAAGTTCTTTAGTGAACTTGATAGAGTTTATTTGCATTGTTCAAGATAGTAATGTACTGTAGAACATTAGAGCTAATGGGTAAGCATAAGGAGCTAATGTCTCATCAAAGATCCAGGAATGTGTTTAGGAAAATTTTCTTAATTATATGATAATTAAGATGGGAGTTGTACGACTTAAGCAAGTGTCACTATAGAGAATCTTGTAGAATTCTCTTATTATGCCAATAGTAGAATAATCATCATAAGGTGAAATGGTATGAGATACTTAAATGATTGGCTTAGTGCAAGTGGGAGATTGTTGGTTTATGCCCTACAACCAATGGCTTTGGTTGTACTTTAGTGACAAATTATTTAACGGCATTTTTTATCTTGTACAAGTTTAGATGTATATGATAAAGTTCATAGAATAATTATACATTGCAAATGAAATTATAATGAGATTATAATTATGAGATTCAAATTGTATTTATGTATTATTCCTAAATATTTCTAGTCATTGTTCTATTAAGATTGGAAATTAATAGAACGTAAAAAGACTAGCAAATGTTGTGTTTTTCCTTATGAAGAAAGTAGTCGATCTCGTAGGCTAAAGTACAGAGACACTTAAACAAACGTATGAGTGCTTGTTAGAGAACAAGTTCACTAAACAAACCCGATATGAGAAATCCATTTGGAGCTTTACTTTTATGTCTATGAAATTCTCATTGTGATGATTGTATAAGTGATCTTTTGACTTGAGGTCATCAAAGTTATCTTGTATAGGGATTGTTATATTTTGATACTACTTATGCTCTATTTAATCATGGGTCGTTTAATCGATAGTCATTGGACGTAGCATGAACTATATGAAGGTAGTTGAGTGATCAAGATGAGATTCATCACCCTAAAGTAATTGGGGAGAATGCTCCGTTGTTCTCGATTAGTATTGATTCGAAAAATCCTTGGGGAAGGTGAAATGACATTTTGTAAATAATTTACAAATGTCATTAATTGAATCGATAGCTAATGGTAGGGAACTAATATGATTGGAGTTGACATTAATTCCATGTTATATGTCTAAATGGAACATTATATGATAAAAGGATTTAATTATACGGAAAAATCATGCACGAAAAGTTTAGTCAGAACTACTTTGACATCCCTAAATATTTGGGTGGTCATAATGCGTTACTAGACGCCAATCTTGATCTATGATTATAAATTATTTAAATAGAGAATTAAAGATAAATTAATAGAAGTTGTAATTTATCTAATTCTAATTATGAATTAGAATTAGAATTTAGAATCATTGCCAACATATTTGGGAACCTAATGGGTCTCACATATAGAATAGGTTGAAGAAAGCAAAGTTAATTTAATCAAGTTGGACTTTATTGTAAAGTTTGAGAAACTTTATGATTAAATATGAGATATTTAATAAATAAGGATCAATATGAGATATTGAATCTTATATGGATATAATTGGTATTTAATTAGAATTATTTGTAATTCTAATTAAAGTTTAATTGAAATTAGAATTTTATTCCAATTAAATTATTAAAACGTCCAAAGCTTATTATAAATAGGCTTAAGCTATATGGAGCTAGTACTTCTTGCTTAACCCTTTTTATAAGAGTTACAATGTTCTCTTAACCTGTTCTGTGGATACCATTAGAGGTCAGACACTTATGCGGCTACGGTGGTTAAGACAAATTAGTTTCGGGAACGGTTTGAGAGATATGACAAGATTAAGATCAAGCTTCGGTCAAGATCGGATCTCTAACCGATTTTCCAATAGTGGTATCAGAGCCAAGTTTTATTTCTATAATTTGATTAAATTATTTGCTTACGATTGATATCATAATTTTTGGAATTGAAAAATACGAAGAGTTCATATTATAAACCCAAAAATCTGAAAAGTTCATATTAGATTCCTAAAATACCCGAAGAACATAATTGTTCTTAGAAAACTGAATGTTACGCATTGAAGAATACATGATTTATACGTGTGTGTATTGTGTTATGAAAATTTGGAAATTGTTTCCAATCTTTGTGTTTAAGCATGCATTATCTGGAAATTGAATCTACGCCTTTGTTTATTTCTGGAAATTGTTTTCTATCTATGGATTGATTTCTGAAAAATTGTTTTCTAAATCCCTAGGGTTTGTGCGTGTTCTGGAGTCTAAAACCAGTTTGTTTTGTGTCTGGATTGTTTTATGTTTCTATTGTGGAATTGTTCTGAACCCTAAACCTAGGTCTCTTACCTCTGTTTATTGTTTGAACAATATTTGCTATCCACATGCTCGAGTTTCTGACTATCTTTGATGATTGGGTTTCTGAAATCCTTTTACTGCTTGCGATTATTGTTCAGGGTTTATTGGGCTTTCTGAAATCCTGTAATTGCCTGCGTTTACCATGATTTTGGATTGTGAATCAATTGTTCTGGGTGGCATTATTTTTCTTGGGTTATTGAAGAAAATTGATGGAAGCGTGGAGAAGCCGATGGACGTTAATCGCCCATCGATTGGCGACGCCATCAACGCCCATGGAGTGGTGGCGCAATAGACGACATGGAGGTGCAATAACTGGGTTTGCTATTGCGTTTGCATATTTGCTTGTTTTTGGATTTGGAAATCTGTTTTTGTCTTACGTTGTTGCTTATGGGTGTTGTGATTGGTTGTCGACAGTCGTTAGGAAGCGACGAGCATCGCCTTCTTCAGAGCCAGTGGCGATTGTCGCCATTGGTTCGTTGCCTGGATGATCGCCGCCCACAAAAATGGTGATTGCGAGGAGCTGTCATTTGGCAGTGACAAGGAGGGGGCAAGGAGTCGGTGGCAGGGAGACGCCTAAGGATAAAGCAGTCACAGATCCGGCAGTTGGAGACCTGACGGGTGAAGAACAAGCAACATGAAAAACGTGGGGGACGGTGGTTTCTGAGGAACGATGGGCGGTTTCTGGAGAAGACAGTGGGCACGTGAAATTCACACACCCACCGTCTTCTGTGCACGTCGTAGAGACGTGTCTCGCGCGTGCACCCACCTTTTGTTTTTATTTTTTTATTTTTTTATTTTTTAGAATTTTTTTTTTCAAATGGTGTATTTGTTCTTAGGAATAATTTGAAATTTAATTTTTCAAAGGGTAGGATTATTAAATTAAATTAAATTATCCATTCAATTCTAAAATTAAAATAATTATTTTTCTTAATATGATTAAGATTAATAATTATATTGATTCCTCATTTTTAGAAAAGTGGTCTCTAAAATTAGAATTAATTATTTTCAATTAGATTAAAATTAAATAATTAGAAAAGTAGTTTCTAAAATAAGAATTAATTAGTTTCAATTAGACTGAAATTAATTAATTAGACTTTTTAAAATTAAGAAAATTGTTTTCCTAGGTAACTAAGAAAGATGTTTCTTAATTAAATTTATTTATTTCAATTTGATTGAGATAAATTAAATTTATGGATAGAAATAGTCTTCTAATTAGTTTAGAACATGTTTTTTTATATAATTTTAAAAAAAGAGTTTTTCTAAATTATAATAAGTGAAAAGTACAATTTATTGAAAATTGTTTTCAATTAAATTTTATCAAAGGAGCCAAGATAATTGGAAATAGTTTTCAATTGGATTTGAAAATTGTTTTCAAATCAAATTAAATTTCTATTTAGAATAGGAATTTAATTTATTTAGGAATCAATGGTATTAATCTATTTTAATTTTTCCAAGGAGTTGGAAATATTATTTTAGATTATGAAGATCAATAACTAGAATCAAACGAAGCTTCATATTTTATGAATATAATTTGACTATGAGTGCATATATTGCAGACTTTATTTATATGGTTTGTATATGTATTAGATGCATGATAAATTGTATAATTTATATGTATGATATTTTACAAACGATTTGAATTTCATGAGACAAATGAAGTTAAATCCCTCGTTAAAATATTAAGTATATGTTGAGAACGTGATTGTTGCCTTCCATTATTATAAGAATAAACCAGAGTTTTGTTTATTATAGGCTTGTTGAGCAAACTCAAGGCCACTTTAACCTGAACATGTTTCATCTTATGATAATGGGTTCTACTTAACTTAATTTGTGTGATTTGGTTGAGCAAACGCATGATCATATGAATTTAGAGACAAGGTTAGGAACAATGTATAAGATATATTTTGACATGAGTTATCACTTAATAGATCTAGGAGTCATATGAGATGTGATTGATAAAGTTGTTATCTACCTAATTTAAGTCTAGTTGGTTTGTTGAGCAAACTCAAGATCAAATATGCTTGAATGGGATCTTAGCCTACTAGAAAGATTAGAGTAATCTTTCCGAATAGTAGTGATGGCTATTATTTCGAATAAAATAGTGAGAGTAATCAAATGCATGATTAAAGTCCTAATCTTATTTGGTAGTCATGACCTATAATTGATTAATGGTTTTTCTTACATTTATATTTTGTTCTTTATGGAATTCACTTTGTTTAGTATAGTTGATACTAAGTTAGTGAACTAAATTTCTTGGACATAGGATCATGTTTGAGAAGAGTTCTCAAAAGTAAGATAGAAATATGTGTGCCCATTATGCAATTTTGCTATAATCCCCATTGAGGATATGGAGACAAAGTTATAGAGATATGTCAAAATCATATAGATGACAAAATGCATTGACATTTTGAGTTAACTAATGTCTCGTAAACTTTGAAGACAACATGTAAGATGTATGTTAACACCATAATAGCAAAATGTAAAGGGTTGTAGGAAGTAGAGCTAAAATGTATAGTATCTTGATGAAATTGTTTCACTTAATTTAGCCTACTAAAAACATAATTGTGGACTACAATTAAAGGCTCAGCAACAATACGATAATAGTTATCATTAGAAGAAAATTATTGTATGATTTTTCTTGCCCATATTTGATATGATAAAGATCATATGTATTTTTAATCCTTGCTTATGAGTATTTGACACTGAATTTAGATTCAACATTACTGTAATGTGCAGTGTGTGGTTAGAAATAAATTGCTAAATAAAAGTAGTTGATCCAATTTTATACAAAGAGTTTGCATATGTTGGATAAAAGGAGTCTTATGCTTAACACTAGAGGCAAGAATTAAAAAGTTAGATAAAAGAGACAATCATTTTATGCCATATTGGTTAAATCAACAAAAACAAAAACCATAAAGTTACATACAAAGATACATGTATCCTTATAATTATGAATTGTATGGAACTTGTGAAACTTGTAAAATTGAAGAATAATCAAATCAACCTTTGGTGAAAGGATGATGATGGTATTGAATTGTTAAATCTTATACATGTGATATATTTGATGGAATAACAATTCTTAAAAGGATAATATTATATTTCATTATATTACTAATGACTATATGTGATATAGTCATATGTATTAAATGAAATGCTGATTTAAAATTTTGAAAAATTCAAATTGTTTGAATCTAAGTAGAAATTAAGCATTGAGAATGTTGAAGCACATCGATGAGATCCTTGTGACAAGTTTTAAATTTTTGGTTATCTATAGGTAATGAGATTCTTTAGTAAATACCTTCATAACAAAAATTCCATAAAGGTATGGATTTATATAAGGAACAACATACAATATGAGATATTGTAGGATGTAAAATTATTTCTTCTATAGCAATGCCTAGTGCAATAACTTACCTTTAATAGTTCCAATTGAATCAATTAGCAAGATTTCATATCAGAAATGAAATGCTAGGTCTTTGAAAGAGTCAAAGTTAATGATTTAAGAATGTGATGCTTGGTTGAAGTATACATTATACATTAAGTTTAGAACTAAAATGGATATTAAAAGGTTATGAGATATCTAAAAGATTGGATATAATCTTACAGATTCATTGAACAAATTGTTTGATTCAATGTATACTTATAGGAGAATGGTTCTTAAGATAAGTAGTGGGAGTAAGAAGGAATTTGAAAGGTTCAAATCTGATAAAATTACATCTAATTTGTACTAATGCCTTTAATGATACATTTGATGTATAGTTGAAGGGCCATGAGACATTGTAAATTTCACTTTCATGATGAATTCAAAAATTATGTTTTTCAAGATGATTGTGAATTTATGTCTGCAAGAAGGTTAGTGGGAGTATAGTTGTCCTCTTTAATAGGAGTATGTGGAGACATATTGCTCACAGAGAATAACAGTTCTAACTTTCAATTGATGAACACATAATTTTCTAAGAACAACTCTCGTTGAATATGAAAAGGTAACAACTTAATTTTGAAAATTAGATCTATAAAGATAGATTGGATTTTGTTAAATTATTCTAAGTCTAAATACATGGATAATGTACTAAAGATATTTAGTATTTGAGATATCAGATACTTATGAAGTATTAAAGATATCCATTACTCTATGTGTGAGTTGATATTTAAGTTTAAAATGGTAAGGATATAACTTTAGAAGTAAATCCTAATTAAGGTTTATTTACTTAGAACACACTATCATTTAAGATTGGAAAGGTACCAATGCAGCAATGGTTGTTAATTGAGCCATAATTCATTTTTCATTTAGTGGAAATGATTAATTAGATCAACAAGTTCTTTAGTGAACTTTATCAGAGTTTCTTTGTATTGTTCAAGACAGTAATGTACTCTAAAACATTAAAGCCATTGGGCATGTATAAGGAGCTAATGCCTCATCAAATATCCAAGAATGTGTTTAGGCAAATTTTCTTAATTATATGATAATTAAGATCGAAGTTGTAGGACTTAAGCAAGTGCTCACTATAGAGAATCTTGTAGAATTCTCTTATTAAGACAATAGTAGAATAATCATCATATGGTGATATGGTATGAGATACTTAAATGATTGGCTTAGTGCAAGTGGGAGATTGTTGGTTTATGCCCTACAGCCAATCGTTTTGGTTGTAGTTTAGTGATAAATTATTTAAAGGCATTATTTATCTTGTACAAGTTTTGATGTAGATGATAAAGTTCATGGAATAATTGTACATTTCAAATGAAATTATAATGAGATTATAATTATGAGATTCAAATTGCATTTATGTATTATTCCTAAATGTTCCTAGTCATTGTTCTATTAAGATTGGACATTCATAGAACATAACAAGACTAGCAAACACTGTGTTTTTTCTTACAAAGGAAGTAGTCGATCTCATAGGCTAAAGTACAAAGATACTTAAACAAACATATAGGTACTTGTTAGAGAACAAGTTCACTGAACAAACCCGATATGAGAAATCCATTTGGAAAATTACTTGTATGTCTATGGAATTCTCATTATGATGATTGTATAAGTGATCCTTTGACTTGAGGTCATCAAAGTTATCTTGTATGGGGGTTGTTATGTTTTGATACTACTTATGATCTATTTAATCATGGGTCATTTAATCAGTATTCATTGGACGTAGCATGAACTATATGAAGGTAGTTGAGTGATCAAGATAGGATTTATCACCTTAAAGTAATTAGGGAGAATGTTCCGTTGTTCTTTATTAGAATTGATTCAGAAAATTCTTGGCTACGGTGGAATGACATTTTGTAAATAGTTTGCAAATGTCATTAATTGAATCGATAGCTAACAATAGAGAACTTATATGATTGGAGTAGACATTAATTCCATGCTTTATGTCTAATTGGAACATTATATGATAAAATGATTGAATTATACAGAAAAATCATGCATGGAAATGTTAGTCAGAACCACTTTGACATTCCTAAAGATTTGGATGGTCATGATACATTACTAGACGTCAATCTTGATCTATGATTATAAATTATTTAATTAGAGAATTAAAGATAAATTAAAAGGAGTTTTAATTTATCTAATTCTAATTATAAATTATAATTAGCATTTAGAATCATTGCCAACATATTTGGGAACCTAATGGGTCTCACATATAGAATGAGTTGAAGAGAACAAAGTTAATTTAATTAAGTTGGCCTTGATTGTAAAGTTTGAGAAACTTTATGATTAAATATGAGATATTTAATAAATAAGGATTTATATGAGATATTGAATCTTATATGAACATAATTGGTATTTAATTAGAATTATTTGTAATTCTAATTAAAGTTTAATTGAATTTAGAATTTAATTTTAATTAAATTACTAAAACGTCCAAAGTTTATTATAAATAGGCTTAAGCTCTATGGAACTAGTACCTCATACTTAACGCTCTCTGTAAGAGTTAGAGAGTTCTCTCAACCTGTTCTGTGGATGCCGTTAGAGGTCGAACACTTGTGTGGCTACGATGGTTGAGACAAATCAGTTTCGGGAATGGTTCAAGGCATACGACAAGATTAAAATCAAGCTTTGGAAAAAGGTACGTAATTAATTTTCCGCCTTATTATGATATGTATTAATCATTTTATAAAATTAAAAAGATATTGGTTTTCGGGACATTAAAGATTACAAAAAAGTTTTGTAATTATTCCACTGCGGCCGGGATCAGATCTCGACCTAGTTTCCCAACATGAAGAAGAACAAGTGAAAGGTTACACAGAGGGAATGCAGTAAAAGATAATACTTGAAAAAAAGCAAGGAAGGCAAACGCATCATCAACGGGAAGCAAAATTAAAAGAAAGAGGGGCATCGGCTTGGCTTAGGCAAGAGTAAAGTCGAGAGGTTTGATTTTATTAACAGGTTGACATTTTAATTTTGAAACAGCACAGGCACAGCGTTTGTCGAACAGTTGATCTGATGCCATATTCATGAGCTTTCTCAATGTTATCAAACGAATCTAGTAACATCAAGTAATACATGACCTTGCCCCCTTCGCTAAGACATAAAGATCAAAAAGTGGAGTAGAGAGCTTCTAGTTGGTTTGCCTTTTCATATTATATTAACGATAAGGACATAGCTCAAAATTGACATAATCTCCCATTGGAAAATTGGGTCGGGATCTAATCTCGAACTCAACAGAATAATTACGAAACTTTTTTGTGACTTTTGATTTCCCGAAAACAAAGATCTATTTAATTCTATAAAATGATTAACAAAAATCATAATAAAGCGAAAACTTAATTCAGACCTTATTCCGAAGCTTGATCTTAATCTTGTCATATCTCTCAAACCGTTCCCGAAACTAATTTGTCTTAACCACCATAGCCGCACAAGTGTCCGACCTCTAATGGTATCCACAGAACAGGTTGAGAGAACATTGTAACTCTTATAGAAAGGGTTAAGCATGAAGTACTAGCTCCATATAGCTTAAGCCTATTTATAATAAGCTTTGGACGTTTTAGTAATTTAATTGAAATTAAATTCTAAATTCAATTAAACTTTAATTAGAATTACAAATAATTTTAATTAAATACCAATTATGTCCATAAGATTCAATATCTTATATAAATCCTTATTTATTAAATATCTCAAATTTAATCATAAAGTTTCTCAAACTTTACAATCAAGTCCAACTTGATTAAGTTAACTTTGCTCTCTTCAACCCATTCTATATGTGAGACCCATTAGGTTCCCAAATATGTTGGCAATGATTACAAATTCTAATTCTAATTCATAATTGGAATTAGATAAATTAAAACTCCTTTTAATTTATCTTTAATTCTCTAATTAAACAATTTATAATCAAAGATTAAGATTGGCGTCTAGTAACGCATCATGACCACCCAAATATTTAGGAATGTCAAAGGGGTTCTGACTAACCTTTCCGTGCATGATTTTTCCGTATAATTCAATCCTTCCATCATATAATGTTCCGATTAGAAATAGAGCATGGAATTAATCTCTACTATATTTTGAGTCCAATCATATTAGTTCTCCGCCATTAAATATCAATTCAATTAATAATATTTATAAACTATTTACAAAATGTCATTCCACTTTGGCCAAGAATTTTCTGAATCAATACTAATCCAGAACAACAGAACATTCTCCTTAATTACTTTAGGCTGATGAATCCTATCTGGATCACTCAACTACCTTCATATAGTTCATGCTACGTCCAATGACTACCGATTAAATAACCCATGATTAAATAGATCATAAGTAGTATCAAAACATAACAATCACCATATAAGATAACTTTGATGACCTCAAGTCAAAGGATTACTTATACAATCATCACAATTAGAATTCCATAGACATACAAGTAATGTTCCAAACGGATTTCTTATATCGGGTCTATTCAGTAAACTTGTTCTCTAATAAGCACTCACACCTTTGTTTAAGTATCTCTATACTTTAGCCTATAAGATCGACTACTTCCTTCATAATGAAAAACACAACGTATGCTTGTCTTTTTACGTTCTATTAATGTCCAATCTTAATAAAACAATGACTAAAAACATTAAGGAATAATACATAAATGCAATATGAATCTTATAATTATAATCTCATTATAATTTCATTTGCAATGTACAATTATTCCATGGACTTTATCATATACATCTAAACATGTATAAGATAAATAATGCCTTTAAATAATTTGTCACTAAACTACAACCAAAGCGATTGGCTCTAGGGCATAAACTAACAATCTCCTACTTACACTAAGCCAATCATTTTAAGTATTTCATACTATATCACCATATGACGATTATTCTACTATTGGGTTAATGAGAGAATTCTACAAGATTCTCTATAGTGAGCACTTACTTAAGTCTTACAACTCCCATCTTAATTATCATCATAATTAATAAATTTTGCCTAAACACATTCTTGGATATTTGATGAGACATTAGGTCCTTATGCATGCCCAATGGCTTTAATGTTCTACAGTATATTACTGTCTTAAACAATGCAAAGAAACTCTATCAAGTTCACCAAAGAACTTGTTGATCCAATTAATCATTTCCACTAAATGAAATATGTATTATGGCTCAATTAACAACTATTGTTACATTGGAACCTTTCCAATCCTAAATGAAATTGTTCTAAGTAAATAAACCTTAATTAGGATTTACTTCTAAAGTTATATGCTTATCATTTTGAACTCAAATATCAACTCACACATAGAGTAATGGATATCTTTAATACTTCATAAGTATCTGATATCTCAAATACTAAATATCTTTAGTACATTATCTACGTACTTGGACTTAGAATAAGTTAACAATGTTCAATCTATCTCTATAGATATAATTCCCAGAATTAAATTGCTACCTTTTCATATCCAACAAGAGTTGCTCTTGAGACATTTATGTGTTCAACAATTGAAAATTAGAACTGTTGTTCTCTGTTAGCAATATGTCTCCATATAGTCCCACTAAAGAGGACAACTATACTCCCACTAACTTTCTTGTAAATGTGATAAATTCACAATCATCTCAAAACAAACTCATTGAATTCATCATGAAAGTGAATCTTTCAATATCTCATAGCCTTTTAACTATACATTAAATATATCATTAAAGGCACTATTTCCAATTAGATGTGTTGTCATGAGATTTGAACTTTTCAAATTTCATCTTACTTCGGCTACTTATCTTAAGAACCATTCTCCTATAAGTATACATTAAATCAAACAATTTGTTCAATGAATTTGTAAGAATATATCCAATCTTTTGGATATCTCATAACCTTTTATTATCCAATTTGGTTATAAACTTAATGGATAATATATGCTTCAACTAAGCATCACATTTTTTAATCATTAACTTTGACTCTTTCAAAGACCTGGCATTTCATATCTAATATGAAATCTTGCTAATTGATTCAATTGAAACTATTGAAGGTAAGTTATTGTACTAGGCATCACTATAGAAGAAATAATATTGCATCCTACAATATCTCATATTGTATTTTCCTCCTTATATAAATCCATACTCTTATTAATTTAGTTGTGAAGGTATTCACTAGAGAATCTCATTCCTTATAGATAACTAAAAATTTAAAACTCAACACAATGATCTCATCAAAGTGCTTCAGCATTCTCAATGCTTAATTTCTATTTAGATTCAAACAATTTGAACTTATCAAAATTTTTAAATCAACATTTCATTTAATACATATGACTATATCATATAAAGTCATTAGTAATATAATGAAAATTATAATATTATCCTTTCATAAATTGTTATTATATCTAATACATCACATGTATAAGATTTAACAATTCAATACCTTCATCATCCTTTCACCAAAGGTTGATTTGGTTATTCTTCAACTTTACAAGTTTCACAAGTTTCATACGATTCATAATCAAAATGATACATATATCTTAGTATGTAACTTTATGATTCTTGTTGTGTTGATTTAACCAATATGACATAAAAGGATAATCTAGGTTATCCATCTTTTCATTCTTGCTATGTTAAGCATAAGCTTCCTTTGATCCAACATATAAAAACTATTTATATAAAACTGGATCAACTACTTTTACTTAACAATCTATTTCTAATCATGCATCAAACATTACAATAATGTTGAACCTAAGTTCAGTATCAAATACTCATAATCATGAATTGGAAATACATATGATCTCTATCATATCACATATAGGCAAGAAAAGTCATGCAATCGTTTTCTTCTAATGACAACTATTATCATACTATAGATAAGACTTTAATTATAGTCCACAATTATGCTTTTAACATGCTAAATTAAGTGAAACAATTTCATCAAGGTATTATACCTTTTAGCTCTAGTCCATGTAACCCTTTGTATTTTGCTATCATGGTGTTGACATACATATTACATGTTGTCTTTAAAGTTTACGAGACATTAGTCAACTCAAAATGTCAATATATTTTGTCATCTATATGATTTTGACATATCTCTAAAACTTAGTCAATGAATCCTTGACAGGGATTATAACATAATAACATAACAGACATACAATTTTCTTTTCTAAATTTTGATAACACTTCTCAAACATATCCTACGTCCAAGAACTTGGGTTCGCTGACTTAGTATAAATTATACTAAACAAGGTAAATTCCACTCAGAACAAAATATAAATGTAAGAAAGCAAGTAATTAATTATATGCTATGACTACCAAATAAAATTAGGACTTTAATCATGCATTTGGTTACTTTCACTATTTTATTCGAAATAATATCCCTCACTACTATTCGGAAAGATTAATCTAATCTTTCTAGTGGGCTAAGATTCCATTCAAGTATAGTTGACCTTGAGTTTGCTTAACAAACCAACTAGAATTAAATTAGGTAGATAACAACTTTATCAATCATATCTCATGTGACTCCTAGATCCATTAGGTTACAACTCTTGCGAAAATATATCTTATATATTGTTCCTAACCTTGCCTTTAAATTCATATGATCATGAGTTTGCTCATCCAAATCATACAAATTTAGTTAAGTAGAACCCACTATCATAAGATTAAACATGTTCGGGTTAAAGCGGCCTTGAGTTTGCTCAACAAGCCAACAAGAAACAGAACTCTGGTTTATTCTTATAACAATGGAAGGCAACAATCACGTTCTTAACGTGTACTTAATATTTTAACAACGGATTTTAATTTCATTTGTCTCATCAATCACAAAATTGCATGTAAAATATCATATATATATAAAACGTACAATTTAGCATGCATCTAATATATATATCAACAATATAAATAAAGTATGCAACTTATACACTCATAACCAAATTATATGCATAAAATATCAAGCTTTGTTTGATTCTAGTTATTGATCATCATAATCTAAAATAATATTTCTAACTCCTTGGAAAAATTAAATTAGATTTAAATCATTGATTCTTAAATAAATTAAACTCCTATTCTAAATAGAAATTTAATTTGTGAAAACAATTTTCAAATCCAATTGGAAACTATTTCCAATTATCTTGACTCCTTTGATAAAATTTAATTGAAAATAATTTTCAATAAATTATGTTACTTATTATAATTTAGAAAAACTCCTTTTCAAAATTATATAAATAACACTTTCTAATCCAATTAGAAAATTTCTAATCTAATTAGAAATTACTATTTCTAATCTCATTAGAAATTACCATCCTTAATTAGAAAACTATTTTCTAAAATTAAAAGGAAACTACTTTCAAAATTAAATAAAACATTTTTAAATTTAATTAAAAAAGTCATGATATATTATTTATTTAGAGGTTGATTTCTTAATTAATTAGAAAATCTTTTTTTAATAAATTAGAAACCTATTTTCAAAAATATTAAAGAAAGCACAATTTTCTTAATTAATAAATGAAAAAAATTTCAAAATTTAATCACAAAAATATTTTTTCTAAAAAATCAAGAAACTTATTATTCATAAATAAAGAAACAATTTCTAAATAAATTAAATAATAATTATCTAAACAAATAAAATCATAAATTTAATTTAGCTCAATCAAATTGAAATAAATAAATTTAATTACGAAACATTTTTCTCAATTATTTAAGAAAACAATTTTCTTAATTTTAAAGAGTCTAATTAATTAATTTCAATCTAATTGACACTAATTAATCCTTATTTTAGAAACTACTTTTCTAGTTAATTAATTTCAATCTAATTGAAAATAATTAATTCTAATTTTAGAAACTATTTTTTCAAAATTAATTAAGAATCAATATAATTATTAATCTTAATCAAATTAAGAAAATAATTATCTTAATATTGGAATCAATTTTTAGATTTTAAAACAATTTTAAAAATTATGTTTGAAATATATGTTGGAATACTTTATTCCAGACTAAGTATTAGATTACTATAATCCAAAAACCAAACAAGTTTTATTCTAGGACTAGACTAAGCCCATTCTAGACTTAGATAAGATATGCATAAAGTCAAACAAACCCTCTCTTATAACAATTGCCAAACACCCCTCTTCTTCATCTTTAAGAAAACCCTAAAAATAAAGAGGCCAAAACCTAGCCGCCATCCAACCCATGCCACCGCCGACCACCATCCTACTCCAAGACTGCCACCAACGACCACCAGCCTTCTCCGACTAGTTATAGCAGTGCCACTGTCCTCACAAACACCTGTGTTGCCGCCTGCGTCTGCGGTGTTTTCTTCCTTGCGTCGTCAGCCAAGCATCGTAGCCAATGCTCTCCCTATTGGAGTCTCCCAACCGTTGCAATCACGCCAACAACAATCCAGCATTAAGACCACAATCAACTTGTTTTTCCAGCAACAATCATGCCAACACATAGCCCAACGTTTTCTAGTTTTTTTTTAAACACCACAATCCTTCACACAGGCTTAATGTTATGGGTTTCCAAAAACCCATGTTATGACAATTGAAAGGATTTAACTATGGTGGTTGCAGGGATATCATAACAATTCCTAATTATTATAAAAACGCAGAGTGTGGGTTGGGTATAAGAAGAAAAGGGAAGCATTTTGGCTGGTCTTTTGTGCGAGTGATGCCGACAAAACCAAGAATGGGAGCACACAAGCGTGAGAGGATTTACAATGGGACAAATAAAATGCCAGCAACCTCCACCTCATGCTTATTCTGTTACCCATTTACCGCAACAACAAAAAGAAACACAACCGTTCTTCTTATTCAAAAACAAAACGTAAAGCACGATCTCCATCGCCTAAATTCCAGAATTCCCAAACAAAATCCACAACCAAAACTACGATGGATTTCTCAAACCCAACTTCCAGAATCCATATTCTAAAACTAAAGGGGACTTTTTAATTGGGTTTCATAAAACATGCGACTTCAAATTTTGTGTTTCCAGAAAACAAAATGTAAAAGGAAGCAATCTGAATTGCCATAAAAGAGAAGATTTATTTGTTGTGCTGTCCAGAATACAACACGAATTCCAGAAAGCACAAAAACAAACAATTCACACATCGCATCGAATAGAAAACTCCAGAACAATTCTAAGGTTCATTGTTTTTGGCTTTTAATTGCCAGAACAATCAAGTCCAAATTTCAATCAATAACAATCATACATGTTGTAATCAAATGACTAAATTAAAAACTTTCTCTAATACTCTGTTGGAAAATTAGGTTAGGATCTGATCTTGATCGCAGCGGAATAATCACGAAACTTTTTTGTGACTTTTGATTTTCTGAAAATCAAGATCTATTTAATTCTATTAAATGATTAAAACAAATCATAATAAAGCGAAAACTTAATTCATACCTTATTCCGAAGCGTGATCTTTGTCTTGTCGTATCCCTCGAGCCGTTCCCGAAACTATCCGCCTCAACCACCGTAGCCGTACAAATGTCCAGCCTCTAACGGTATCTACAGAACAGGTTAAGAGAACTTTGTAACTCTTACAGAGATGTTATGTTGGGCCCCGAAATTTTTTCTTATTTTAGTAAACAAGATTTGAATAAATTTTGGTAGTATTGTTAGATAAATCATTTTAATTAGAGTTAATTATTATGTTAAGTTAGGATGATTAATTCATGAATTGACGGAATTAAAGTGTTGATATTGTAAGGTACATAAGGGCATTTTTGGAAGATGACTTAAGGTTAAAAGAACCTAAGCTTATAAGGAAGG
>JAOQMS010000008.1:34329605-34344762 GCA_027563885.1 Erythroxylum longipes | reverse complement strand
TGAGTTAAGATTGTGAATTTGTTTGAAAATTTGAGAACTATGCGCTTTAAAAATTTTCTATGACAAATGACACATTTTAATGATTTTGCTCATTCTTCGCTATAAACTTGTGAAACTTGTTACCCACAAGCTTTTAAGCTCACCCCCTTCCGTCCCATCTTCAGGTGAAGGAAATGAGATCAAGTGATCAAGAGTCAAGGCATCGCTTCGAGCCCTGCATGTTTTGTATTTTAAGCTGGATTTTATAATCATGAGGTTTTAGTCGCATTTAAAGGATTATTAGTTCAAGTATCTTCTGTATTTTGGGATTTTTGAGACATTGATATATGGTGGTTCGAAATATCATTACGTCTGTGTAAGAACTCTCATCTTTTGATGTTAATGAATTATGAATTATGTATGGATGAATTTAAGTGGACATATGAATTTGTGTATGGATAAGATTGAGTTGAAATTAGGTATACTTGAAAAAACTATCGATTAGAGATGATGAATTTTGAACATGAATTGTTGTCACACATAAGTGAGATGTTATGAAAAAAAAGAGAATGAGAATTAGTTGTAAGTAATGAATTAAATGAAAAGAGCCTAGAGAGTTTGATGAGATAATATTAGTAGTGGAATGGTTACGAAATGATGTTGCGTTAGAGTAAGTAAATTTGGGACAACTTAGATTGAAATTAAGGAGATTTCATGAGAATAAGCTGACGTTTTATGACCTCTGAGTTGGACTCTGGAAATGGGGTCCAACAAAAGCAAAGTACTTGGTTTGAGATGATCGGTATTTATAGACACAATATGCGGATTAAATCATAAGAAGGTTTGTTCCCAAGAGCGAGACACCTTCTATCTTAGCCATCTACCATTCGTATGCTTATTGAAGACACTGTAGGGTAAAGAGGACTGCCCATAATGTTTTGGAGAGGTTTTTACTAGCCCTCATTATTTAAGGATGCATACATTTTTTTCAAGTCATATAAGAGGTGCCAACGGTTAGGTAACTTTCCAGTAAAAATCAAATGCCACAAACTCCCATTCTTTTATGTGAAATTTTTGACATTTGGGGTTTGATTTTATCATCCTTTTTTTTAATTATATATTACTTGCAGTTGAATACGGTTTCTAAGTAGGTGGAAGCTAAAGCCACCAAAACTAATGATGCTAAAATTATTGCAGTTTTTGTCAAATCTAACATCCTTTCTAGGTTTGGAATGCCAAAGGCAATCATAAGCGACAAGGGAACCTATTTCTACAATAGGGTGATGGAAATGTTGTTTAAGAAATATCACATCAAGCATAAGGATTAGTGGCCAAGTTGAGATATCCAATCGAGAAACTAAGTCAATATTGGAGAAAACAATTCAGCCTAATAGAAACGATTAGAGGGTGAAGCAGGAAGATGCATTGTGCGCTTATAGGACAGCTTATAAGACGCCAATCAGGATGTCTCCATATAGACTAGTGTTTGGGAAGCCATGTTATATTCCAGTGGACCTGCAAAATAAGGCGTATTGGGCTATAAAGTGATGTGATAGGAGAGCATAGAAAATTGCAATTGAAAGAGCTAAAGGAGATGCGAAATGATTCCTACCAAAATGTGATGATATATAAGGAAAAGACCAAGGCTTTTCATGACAAAATGATCTCGAGAAAAAGCTTCATTATTGACGCAGTGATGCCTGAAGACATAAATGGCATTACTCGAAGAGGGCAACATGGAGTCAAGCCAACAATATTAAACAAAGGCACTGCTTGGGAGGTAGCTCAAGGTGGAAGTTTGATCCTTTTCATTTACATTCTCGCCTTTGTTGTTTTTGTTAAATGCTTCATTTCTTACTTTTGAGGTTACATCGGGGACAATGTAATTTTTAAGTGTGGGGGTGGTGATCTTAGTTTTTATGCATTTTTTAAACTTGTTTATTGCATACGAGTTTTTCTTAGTTGTTTTTAAAAATCAAACAAACATTCTCTCTTTCTATATTGCTTTTAGGACTATATAATCACAATTAGAGAGCTAATTAATTAGAAAAATTCGTGGCAAATTAAGCATGTACTTTTACTCTTGTGATTAGTTAATATACATTATCTTTGGAAGAGCAATAACTAGTGGGGTGACATAAGCCAATGAGATTTTGAGCCTTTATAGATTGACACATCCATATCAGTCTCATTGTCTTTTATTTATGTGTGACCTTTATGACATGTGCATCTTGACTTTGCTTTGATTTTCTAATTGAGACCACATTTTTATCATATTCGTTAACATAAAAATGCATTCTTGGTTTCGAAAGTTACATTAGGTAATCCAAATGTTATAGGCATTCCAAATGTTTATGTAACTTCTTTCAATTTTTATATTAAAAAGAAAAAGAAAAGAAAGAAAATATGTTTAAATAAAATTATCAAGGAGGAAATGCATTTGTGTTACAAAGTTATTCATGATTAGTCTTTCTTCCTAAAGTTTTATGAAAAGGGTAATTCGATTCATATTTAAATGAGGCAGATGTTTTTTTGAAGGGTCACTCCCTATAATTACATTGTATTGTTTATCATTCATTTTTGTGAGTGACTTATGCTTCATATGGTTTATGGTATGAAGGCTTGAATCTAAGCTATAAAACATAGTTTTTACATTCATAATAGTTGTTGGTACCCAATTTTGAGTGAATGTAAGTTTTTGCGTTTGATGTTACATTGAATGTTTTTCTTACTTCACTAGCTTTGATGGCTTTTATGCTACATTACCCAAATGCATCTCACCTTAACCTTTTCCCATATTACAACATAAAATAGTCCTTTGATTCATGATTATGTATATGAATCTTGCTGGTGAAGAAATAAAATGATATTCAAAGTTGTGGAACTATCTAATTTTTATTAATAATGTCAAATTTAACAGCCATTAATGTGGTCCGATACAAGGAATAGAAAAGAGTTAAGTCCTTATTTGCCAACTTCAAACGTATTTATGAAGACTAGGGATATCTTTATGGTTTATATGTCCAATAGTCTGATTTCATTCGCTTACCTTTTTCTCAAGGTTAGGCATTTATGTACTATAGAAACGCAAAAATTAAAAAGTTCACTTCATTTGGAAATGTCCTTAATCTTTCTCTGTTGTTGTTTTTTTTTTTTGGAAACACAAGCTTCAAATGTTTTCTTCTCTAACACTATAAGATGGAAAGTGAATTAAGTACATAAATTTGCTAATTTCTATGGACATTTCAATTCTACATTAATTTCTGTAGAATACATAATAGTTGCGTATGCTACTTTTCTTTAACCATCATCAGTAGTACAATAATTTTGGCACGTGATTTAGACAGCAAGGTTTTACGTCATAATTGAAAATGAAGCAAAATAATAGTGAGTTGATAGAAGATTACATATTAAGAGTGAGGCAAATCAATTGCATGATATGAAAATTTTACAAAAGTGATCATTAACTTAAAAAGTGGATAAAGGGAGGAGATTTGAACATAGGGAAGCTAACCCAAACTGAGCTTTTCAGCTTTCAAACAGCAAATTGGGTAATTTTCTCTTGGTTTGTTACGATATGGACAAAAGAGTTGTAGTCATAGAGCACCACTTGATTTGCATTGCCCATTCTAACCTCACACGCTAAATGAGGACGATATGATCGATCATCTATGCCCATAAAACACTTCATCGATAGCAAAGTCCACGGTTAGAGTTTCTTTGATTGGATTTTCTTTGCTGGCTCTTGTAAGTCATACACTCAATCTATGGCCTCTCGAGGCAGTATCACCGTCTCTACCTCCCCAAAAGTCGCCAACGGAGAGGGTGCTCCCCCTTCGACCACAGGTTCACCGAAAGGTCAGTGCCTGTGCTCACCGACTACACACGAAGGGTCGTTTAGGTGCAGGTTTCATCGATCAAAGTCATCGCCATGGATGAAACGTTCCAACTCTATGCCTCCGAGTAACTCTGTAACTTCTCTTTCTCCCAAGTCTGTTGATTCTACTTAGTCATAAAGTTGGTCCCTTTTTAATGTATAGAGAAGCCACATCCCGGTGAAACTCAGGGTCTAATGCTCTGTAAAAATCCATAGCGAGAGGGTTTGCAATTGTTATTTCGTTGGATGATTGTGGCTTCTATGTAAAACTATCGTTCTTCTGCAGTTATAATATTATTAAGACAATCCTTCTCTATTTCCAGAAAGTTTGATACTTGAATTGTTGGAACCCTTGTATGGACGAAGATAGCTAGAGTTTAAGAATGATACAAGATAAAACTACAGTCCAAAACTTGCTGGCCAAATTGATGTAAAGAACTGGAAGAAAGCTACGAGAGAAAACTTGATAATTTACCTTTAGTTTTCTACGTCTTGTTGTCCAGCATGTTCTTGGATTGGATTCCCTCGAAATTGCGCAAAAATAACAATCTTCGGCTTGACCTGTCAGATAAAATAGGAAAAGGAAAATTGAACAGCAAAACTCATTTCTTTTCTTAAATTTGAGCATTAATATCCTGTTTTTGTAAAAGAAAATCCTTGCATATTAATATTGAAAACTATGATTATTTCAGATTTTAATTTCTCTCCTTTTATCTCAATATAAGGTACTAAATTCAGATTCCTCGAATTTTGTAAAGGAGTATGGAAGTACATGCATGGATTGCTGCTGGGGGCATTCTAATCCTTTAATTAATATCATAATATTGCTTCCTTATTATTGCATGTGGATAAAGCTTTGACCATGGAGTCCTTGCTTTGATGAAGTCTGATATCAGTTAATAATAAATATCTATGGTAATTAGACTGATTTGTATACCACATCGGGGATCCTGAAGGGCACACAGAAAAAATACGATAACCAACTAACTAAAACATCACTTTTAAGCAGACCATCGACCAACCAAAGTTGGATTATAGGCTACTGTAGTGTCTGGTAGATTGTTGTGGAATAACATAGGAACCTTGTAACTATCAATAAGTTCCAGATATAATGGCTGAGATACAAAGCCCTTCTCTCCATGGACACACAACTCTCAGCTTTCCTCTTAGGAACCTTACACTCTGACAACTCTTCTTCTCCTTTTGAAACAATAGTTGCAACAGTACCTACACTCTTTTCCTGTTAAACTCTAATCTCAAAGCGAAATTGTTTTATGCAGTCATAGGTTGTCTTAAACTTTCTAATACATAAGATCCTCAGAAGAGGCGAGTGTAGAGCATACTTGTCTCCATGTAATGACAAATAGTAACATTACTCAAGACTTAAGCTTTCAAGAGAGGGAGAACTTAGAGAGAATGGAAAATACTCAAACTAATATTCATTGAAATCAAACTTCTTCAAATCTAGTCGTGCTTACAATGAAAGAAAAACCTTGCTTTTATAAGCGAAGCAAGGGCATGAAAGTAAAATTCTCAAGAGACATACTGATTATAACTTTAAAAAAGAAAGCAACTTTAAGTACAATCGTCACACTTTTAATAAAGCTACTTTAAAAAAGTAAACAACTTTCTAAAAAGTAAATAGTATAATGATAAGAAAGAATCTTTCATAGTAATTTGTGGGCCATAAAGTTTCTCTTTCATCAAAAGACTCAAAAGTAATCTCCTAAAAAGACGAGTCCCACTTTAAAGTGTTAAAGTGAGGTCATTATCACAATCAGAGTCATCTGTTAAGGCCATGTTATTGTCAATTTACTCAACAATGTGGTCGATATCAGTTGTAGTCCATGTATAAAGTCTTAGGCTAGAAAAAGAAGTGGGCTCTTGGATAAGGCTAAATGGTATGCTTGAAACTGTAGAATGTCGATGTGTAGGGCAAGGAACTTCACTAGCTCAAATATTGATAACATTAGAGGGAGCCACCGATGTCTAATGGTCAAATGATGGAGCAATAATTGGTGCAAGAAGAGCAATATCTCCAAAACACGGACTAGGAGATGTACAAATATTAGAATGAGGTAAACTTAGGAATTGGTTGAGTTGGTTTAAGAAAGAATGTAAATCTGCCATTAGTTGTGTGCATTCTGTAGACCAATCAAGGGTGCTTCACCAATGCTGAAGGTAATTTAGTGTGCACAGATGTCCAGAAGTACTCATACAGTAGGGACGATGTATGATATAAATAGCACAAACTTTGTGATCAGTTAAAGTAGTGTCCCATAAGCGATAATGAGTTAAGATTTGAAACATGTCTACATGCTATTTGGAAAGGGGTTGAAACCATTCTAAGAAAGTCCACAAAAGAAAATTAGCATTTGTAGGATCATATAGGTGGCGATAAACATGGAAGGGAGATAAAGATATAGACCAAGCATATAGACAAAGCCCAGAGATGTCACATGGTAGTATCATGGAGAATATCATAGAAATGATAAATTAGTTTGTAAAGGGTAAGAGTGTCAAAATGACCAGGAGTAGGTAAAACATCAAATGTGAGAAGTGTGAGATGAAGATAATAAAACAGACTTCGATGAAGAAGGGGAATAAGGTCTATAATAGTTTTTGGAGTAGTAGAAGACAAAAGGGGAAAATCTTTTTTATATTTTGCAAACTTAGGAAACTCCATTAGCCAAAAAAAAGGAATAAATGGTTTAGAGAGGATGAAAGAAACAAGATTGGTTTGTTATGTCAAGAAAGAAAATCAACAAGTGTATTGTAGTGACCTTTGATATGGCAGTTGGAGAATTTATAACGAGAAAAGCATTCCTGCCAACGAAGCAATTGATTATTGGGAAGATGTTTCACGGGTTGATCAAGAATCTTGGGGAAGGAAGTGTTATCCATTTCAATGACAAAGTGATAAGGTGTGAGGTAGAAAGCAAACTTTTCAATACCTCTTTTACCAGCTAGGATTTCTTTATAACTGATGTGATAATGGCATTCAGAGGATCGAAATTGGCCACTTGCATGACCATAAAAATGATGGTTGCCATTGATTTCTTCTAGAAGCACAATACCCTAATAATTGTCACTAACATGTATTTGTAAAATGTGTTGCCCCTTATCAGGAATCTTTAAAAGTGGAGGGTTTTAACAAATGTGCTTTAAATGTTGGACAACCTTCATTTGTTCTAAAGTACAAGGTGGTGGATTATTTTTCAGTAACTTGGATAAGCATGAAAGTGTAAGCTACCTCATGTGATATGAACTCATGGATTTAATTAACAATCATGAGGAATTGTTGTATATATTTCACAGTGAGATATTCATCAGGAAAGTGTAATAGCTTTTGTGTAATATTAGGCTGGTAGAATCCATCTTTGAAATGCATACCCTGAAATTCAATCTCCTCTGTACCAATGATGCTTTTAGAGGTTGAAAGAATAATTCCATACTGCTCAGTAAGATCTAAGAATTGTTAAAGTAAGACCTGATGTTCCTCATGGATCTTTGAGAACAGGAGAATGTCATCAATGTAAATGATTGCACTGTTGAGGATAGGCTCATAAATCTTGGTCATGATTCTTCGAAACAGTGATGGGGCAACTTTAAGCCCAAATAGTATAACAGTCCATTGGTATTGTACATTAGGAATGCAAAATGTAGTTTTGTACTGCTCAGTTGGGTTGATACTCAATTGCCAAAATCCTGCCTTAAGATCAAACTTGGAAAAGATAACAGTTTCTTTTAAAAATAGTACCTGAGTATTGATCTTAGGAAAAGGCAACTTGTCATCTTGTAGGAATGCATTCAGAGGCTTGTAGTCAATCACTAATCTCTTTTTATCGTGCTTTTGCTCTGAACACTTTTTCATATAGAATGCCTGGCAAGCCCAATCTGACTTTGTGGGCTCAATTAATCATTGCTTCAGAAGGGTAGCACACTCATCATGTGCGAGCTTGAGGTCATCACTGTTCATCCCTAGATATGTGGCTTTTGTAGGATTGATATCCTCATTCTTTTTGAAAGGTAAACTTCTAAAAAAGTCAGCATTTTTCCAAAAAGAATATAGATGAGAAAACTGTACATGTGATTCAGGTCAATAGTCTAACATTTTATCTCTCAGTGATGTATATAGTGTAGGAACTTAAGAAAGTTCAAACACATTTTTTTATTTCAGTGTAGGGACTGAAAAATGATCAATACCTTAGGCCTATGGGTAGGATCTGTAAAAGTGAGGCTTTATTGTAGTCATCCATACCAATGAGAATATCTGGGCCAGGTAGATTGTTGTCAAATACATTAGTACAAACTGTACACTGTGGAAAGAATCGTATCCCGATCTTTCTTTTTGTAATAAGCCCAATCTTGAGTGAATTTCCATCTACAGCTATAAATTATTCATCATGTTTGGTCTATGCTTCAAAAGGTAAGATGTTGGGCTCTATAATCGTATGATCAGATCTAGTATCTATAAATCCAATAACTTTGATGGGTCGATCATATATGTCTTGTTTGAAGAGTTGGATATAGACATATGGTCATTGGATTGGAATACGATCTATTTCATGCAGGTCTGTTATAGCATGTATATAGAATCATCCTCTAAAGAGATAGAGGAGTCGGAGGATTCATTATCAGAGGTTATAATAGAAACAACAAACTTATTATCTTCATCTTTAGTGGATTGTTCCTCAATAAGATCTTTAAAGTTATTAAAAGATTGAACAAGCAAAATTGATTGCATGCACTTTAATAACTTGACATCTTTTTTGCTTTTATAAGGACAGGTTTGTGCAAACTGTCTTGGTTGTCCATAGAGGAAACATCGATCAACTTTATGAGATTGATGAGATTTCTTCTTGAAGAATCGAACAAACTTTCGTTTTGTTCAATCTTTTCTCATATAAGTTTTCATGAAGGGCTTGTAACCTTCCATTTGTGTATGGGGCTTCCTTCTATAATAGATATGATTGTGATGAGATTTCTTCTTGTTGCTACACTCATAATTCTTTTTGTCTTTGCACTTAATCTGAAGATAAGGCTTTTTGCAAGCCTGTTTGAGAAGTAGACAACCTTTAACAATGTTTTTGAATAAAGCATGTTGATCACAAAGCTTATCAAGAGGGGCTATAGTAAGTTGGTAGATTTCTACAAAAGATATATTAACAATATCCCTTTGTAAAGAAACAATGGTCCGTTGTAGCTTTAGTTGCAGTTGAATCTGGAAGGGATGAGATAAACGTATAATGAAGATTAACATCATTCCATCCATTCAAAAGATAATACATTTCCGTCATACGTTTAAAATGCTTCTATAAATCTCGCTTGTCAAGTGAACATCATTTCATCGCAAAATACTCTTAACGGATATACTTATCTATAAGATGAAAGTCACCAATGAATTCCTTATGAATGATTCCAAGAAGAGCTTCGGCTGTAGTGACTTAATTATACTAAAGTCTTCGATAGTTGTCAATACTTTGCCACCATTCTCGTAAAGTACCAGTGAAACGAGAAGTGAACTCAAGTAAAATATCATGTAAAGGATTCGGTTGAGTCATTTGAAGATCTATCCATACCCCAAATTCATACGATCTTTCCATTTCTTTGGGGGAAGATCGTCAAAAGTAAACCAACATCCTGAAGTAGGCTTGGTCTGTTAAGCTAGTTGAGCTGGTGCTATTTGTGGTGCTCGTGCAAGTTTGAAAGGTTCAGTACCTGTGAATTTTGCTTCACTTATATCTGGTTTAGCTATAGTAGGTACAGCCATAGTCATCAGAACTTGAGCTAAGTCTGATAGATTAGCTAGGTAGGTTAAGGAATTAGAAGACAGTTTAGAGATTTGTTCAGTTGATGACCCAGAAATTGTTGCAGAGACTTTGGGACAGAGGCTTTAGAACAAGCTTCTGAATTATTTGATTGAGCAGAGGAATCTTCTATAATAGGTGTATGTGTAAGAGTTGCTATAAGCTTTATTAGAGGCACTTTATCCTTCCTAGTAGAGGTGGAAGGTTGAGACTTCAGTGGAGAAGTAGGAGGTGTATGAATCTGTAATGATTTACTCCATTTGTTAACTGGTTTAGGTTTAGTATATGAAGCTGATGACTCAAGAACTTGTTAAGCTTTGACTTTGATTTTGGCTTTTTAGTTTTTACTTGGGTTGCCTGAGGATGGATATGCTGTCTGATCAAAGGGTAGTTGAACTTGAATACATTTGAAAAGTCAGCATCTTTTGGATACCTCTGATACTAAGGAGGAATGTATATTGGTTGTATATCTGGAAATACTAAAGAGGATGAGCCATATACAGTCTTAGACTGTGCAGATTGCATATCAGCCTTCATACGTTGCACAATTCCTTTTATCTTTCTGAGTTCTCTAGTTTTGATGTTGAAGTCAGGTCCAAAATACTGCGTCGCAATATAATGTTGAAGATCAGCGTCAAGTTGCTGGATCTGAGCTTTGTATAAGTGGTACAGTTGTTAGATCTGCTTAGAGACGACGTCAACTTTATGTTGAGTAGCATGAGTCTATTGACTGATTACATCTAGCTTGGAATCAATTCTTCTAAGGACTTTGTTCTGTACTACTATATTTGATGTCTACCAGTTAAGGGGTTCATCAGAAGGATTTGAGATAAGTGTTCCTTGTGAAGTGATTCATGTAGCTCGAATATAAGGGCTAGAGATAACATTAGTTGTTTCATCTATACTCCTGTTTAGAGAAAGAAACTCTTCTTCGTATGGCTTGACCATCATACAAGGTATAGGAGTAGGAGTAATGACAGGAATTGTTGGCTTAGGCTGACAGGTAGAAGATCTCAGCATCTTACGAAGAGATCTAGGTCGGAATCTTTTTGTAGGTAGACCACTAGATTTGTTGGAATTATCTAGATCTAGATCATCCTTGTGTGGATGATACTGTTGAGAAGGCATACAACAAGGTTTAGACTTTTTCTTCCTCTTTCGTCATCTGGCATACCGCTCATCATCATCATCACTGTTTGACTCAGGGTTGAGACAGACTTCATTGTCAGGTTCGCACATAGATGGGTCAACATCCCATACAAAGTGTCCACGATGATGACCTACGTATACTGAATCTCCATTAGATTTAAAATAATGGATAGGAGGGCCAGATTTACCTTCTGTAGAAGAAAATACGGGCTAGATCAGAAATATAGCATCGGATGTGGAAGGTTCTTCGTTAGGCTTTGCATAGATGAACTTCACCATTCCATCTTTCAATGTCTACAGAATCATGCTTTGGACCTCATCTTTCGTGTCTTGGCTAGTGTTAACATCGTCTCTTGATAAGAGTGAGTAAGGAGATAGTCCAATAGTTATGGAAACACTACCAAATGACTCTGTTCATTTGTATTCAACTTTGTCTATGTCTAGTTTACCTTAAAATATTAGGCATGTGTTATCTAATCGTATTGAAAATCTAGATAAATTACCTATGTTCCTATAGAAAATCGTGTTTGTGAATCTTCTTTACCTTTGTTAAGTCTTTACAGTATTTATTCTTGTGCTCATTCTTGGACAAGAAGTATACATATTATTTTGTCTACATCCAGACCAAAAGTCAACGAAATAATTTAGAGTTCCAGATTAGAACAGAGTGGTCTTAGATCTATAACAACAAAACAATACGTAAAGTTTGAGATACCAAAGGAGCTAATCTCTCTTTGGAGAGAACACAACTGTACACATATACATGTAAGAGTCATACACCTTGTTCTCACACTTTATGGAAGAAAGGGAATACCTGCTATAGCTAGGATATCTTTACTTGACACTACCTACACAACGTATCAAATACCTTGATTGGTACTTTGTTGAGAACGCTTAATAATAGAAGTGTCATTTTGACATTAGCCCCTGATTTCAACATCAGATTGGATGATCCCACTTTATCTGAATGATTGCAAGTTCAGATTCAGATCATTGGAGCAGATTAAAATCCTACAACCATCATAGCTATCTTACATCACCAGTTGATCTATCATCTGCAGAATCATACTTTAAACCTGAACTTTCCAAATTCTACTTCGAATGCTCTTTATATGGTTGTTGATCGTTCTAATGATAAGACTACTATCATCCAGATCCCAAAGCAACTACCAATTGTGGAGCTTGAAAAGTTGATACCCACTGAATGGATCACCAATTACTAGAAGGTGTTTTATGCGCTTCATTGACACTCTTTTGATATAACCACTCCTCCGATTATGAAGACATTGAAAGATGGAACAGGAAAAATCCATCTATGCAAAGCCCAATAGAGATCCATCTACATCTGGTGCTATATTTCTAATCCAGTCCGTATTTTCTCATACAGATGGTAAATCTGGCCCTCCTATCCATTATTTTAAATCTAATGGAGAATCATTCTATGTAAGCTATCATCGTGGACACTTTATATGGGATGTTGAGCCATCTATGTGCAAACCTAACTGTGAAGTCTGTCTCAACCTCGAGTCAGCCAATGATGATGATGATGAGCGGTATGCCAGATGACGAAGGAGGAAGAAAAAGTCTAAACTTTGTTGTATGCCTTCTTAACAGTATCATCCACAAAAGAATGATCTAGATCCAGATAATTCCAGCAAATTTAGTGGTCCACCCACAGAAAGATTCAAACCTAGATCTCTTTGTGGGATGCTGAAATCTTCTACTTGTCGTCAACCTAAGCCAACAATTCCTGTTGTTACTCCTAACCCTATACCTTGCGTGTTGATTAAGCCATATGAGGAAGATTTTTCTTCTCTACACAGGAGTATAAATGAAATCACTAGAGTTATCTCCTAGCCCTTATATTCGAGCTATAGGAATGCATAAATAGATTTTCAAATGACTCGATCGAATAATTTTTTTACAGGATATTTTGTCTAAATTTACTTATTATTTTACTGGTACTTTGCGAGAATGGTAGCAAAGTATTAAAAACTAAATTTGAGGAATTTTGATTTCAATGAATATTAGTTTGAGTGGGGTAATTTTACGGGGAACCTTTCTTTTCTCTTCTTTCACACTCCACGCCGCGGGACCACTG
Source organism: Erythroxylum longipes (assembly GCA_027563885.1). Lineage (NCBI taxonomy): Eukaryota > Viridiplantae > Streptophyta > Magnoliopsida > Malpighiales > Erythroxylaceae > Erythroxylum > Erythroxylum longipes. The sequence goes on along the minus strand of JAOQMS010000008.1, from coordinate 34,331,846 downwards.
GTCCACCATACATATGAAGACGCTAGATATCGATGTAGAGTTTTGAATGGCGGAGGTAAGAGTTACCCTTTATGATATCGTGATTTACGTCGAATTCTTTCAACATTTATGCACTAGAATCAATAATAACTTAATGTAGTAAACATGGTCATATTAAGAACATTTTAGGTTAGAAACTACCTCTTCATGTTTTACAAAATTAACTTTAAATTTAAATATAATTTTTAAAAATTTTCTCAAGTCTTTTTGTTCCGTTTCTTGTATTTTCATATTTAATAATTATAAAAACTGTATATATTAAATATATTAAAATAAATTTAAAATGTAATTCATGTACTCGTAACATAATACAAGAATAAGTCATTTATTACAATATCTATATGTTAACATTCCTTTCAATTCATATTTTTAAATTTTCGTCTAAAGTAATTTTCTAATTTTCTCTTTCTATCAAATTTGTTAGAAGCAACATATTTAAAAGTGTTTAAAAACTTTTTTAATTAGTGCTCAAACTTTTAAAAACTTTAATAATGTGCGTCATAAAAAATCCTTTTAAATTATATTGTTAAAGTTTTAAAAATTGATCATTTAATTAAAAATTTTAAAATTTAAAAGCTATACGTTAAATAATTAAAATTTTATTTTCCCAATTTGACATGATTTGAAAATATTATGGCAAGTCATCAATTTTATTCAAGATTCACCTTGATCCTTCTGTTACACTGGTTGTCTTTCCTTGTAGACAAATAATTATAATAATTTTTTGATTTATCGTATCTTTATACAAATAATAATAATACTTAATATATAATGTTAATTTTTTAAAATAAAAATAGATTTATTATTTTCTTTATTAATTAATATTATATACATTATTATAATTTGGAAATAATTATGATTTATTAAGCAGTAATATTAATATATAATATTATCATATATTTTTATATTTTAAATAATTATATTAACTTACTAGTAATAAAAATATAGAAATATTATTAATAATTTAATGTCCTTAATTATATTAAATATTAATTAATTTCATTACTAAATATTAATTTATAATATATTTATAATTTATTAGAAGGATAAATTATATATTTATTAAACTTTTACTTGTTATCTAATAATGCATAGTGAGATGATCAATTTCTTAGATTTTATTTACAAATTAGTTATTATTGATCTATAAATTTTAGTTATAAATATATATAAGAAACTTTAGCAATATTATTATGTTAAACTAATTAATATAAACATGAATTTAGTAAGGTACGTCAATATGATATTTTAAAATAATAGTAATTTTACAATTATTATTAAATTAATTAATTACAAAAATATTATATATAAATAATATATGAAAAATTGATCATTTTATTTATTATTGTTAGTACATACACTAAATAAATTATTTAATCTTATTAGAATATAAAATATAAAATTTTAATTACTTATAAATAGGATAAGTTGATATTTATTAAATATTAGTTAAAATAATTTAATTATATATTTATTGTAATTATGTTTTTAATATAAATATCAACGTATTTCTTCCGCGAATCAACAGCCGAAGGTGGCAGGAGAACGACCTTCTTGGACGTGTGGATGGGATGAGGACGTATCAGAATGATTCATGGGCCTGCAAACGTATCTGCGTCATGGGTTTTGTCACACTTCTGTTCATATCCTTTCTAGACTTGACTTACGTAATTACGTTGCAGGCATCCATCGAAGTGAAACAGTCTATACTTGAGAACCTTAAGTAAGGTATACTTGCCAAAGAAATGGATATCGTACCGTTCCGGCCGGTACCGTTCCGGCCTCCGGCTGGTACGGTACAAATGACCATCGGTACCGGTGGCAGATACCGGCCGGTACCGGTAATTTTCGGATGGTACCGGCCGGTACCGGCAGTACCGGCCAATACCGGCCGGTACCGGCAAAGTTTAAAAGATGGGGGACCATTATGTAAAATGGATAAATTTTTTTATCCTAAACCCACCCCACCCCGACTGCTTCGTCTCTCAATCTCAACTCTCAAGTCTCAAACTCTCACCGCCTCTCCTCTTTTCTTCTCTCTCTGTGCCGCGCCCGCCTCACCGTCGTCGTCTCCACCTGCCTCATCGTCGCCGTCACCGCCCGCCTCACCGTCTCAAGTCTCACTGTCTCTCAACTCTCAAGCCTCACCGTCTCAAGTCTCACCATCTCTCAACTCTCAAGTCTCACCGTCTCCGTCACCGC
>JAOQMS010000008.1:34317595-34329505 GCA_027563885.1 Erythroxylum longipes | reverse complement strand
TTCCTAACCAATTTAGTTGCATTTCATGACCTTTAGGCTAGCTTAGACCCATTGCATTAGGTTCCAATTAAGTGAGATGACCCGAGGTTGCATTCTATATTGCAATCCTTGGAATTTAATTTTTGATTCGACCTCTAAGGGTAAAACCGAAAGACAAAGCGAATCAACCAAGTAGGTAATTTGAATTTAAAAGAGAAAGGAATTCCTATGAATATTGGGTTTACTTGCTTAAGTAAAGTAATTCCTAAATTAATCCACGGTTACAAGTTTTAGTGCCTAATCCAATTAAAATCTGACGCCTTCTCTAACTTTTGTCATTTGATTAAGTTTAGTTGCATTTAGTTCATACCTTTCATCAAGCACAATTCCTTAATTCGCTTATTTTATTTCATTTTCAAATTAATCAATTCTTGATCGTGTAAGTAATTTTGCATCGTTTAATTTACTTGTCTTGCGTTTTGGAATCCCTTGGGTATGATATCCGATTCTTACCATTTTATATTACTTTTTGACAAGGTACACTTGCCTCCAATTTGGTCTAGATAGAATTTAATTTGTACTGCTTTGTTTAGACCATAACATATGTGTGATAAAAATGTGGTATCGAATAGAAAATCGAAGCAAACTTAGAAAGTATATGTCATGATGGTCACACAGAAACAAAAGACAATGAGACTGATATGGATGTGTTAGTTTATAAAGGCTTAAAATCTTACTGGCTTACGTCTACCACCATTCATTACTCTTCTAAAAATAATGTATATTGAGCAATCACAATAGTAGAAGTAGATGCTCAATTTGCCATAAAATTTTCTAGTAAATTAACTCTCTAATTATGAGTATATAGTTCTAGAAACAATGGAAAAGAGAAAATGCTTATTTCGTTCTCTCTCTTTTTGTTTGAAAACTTACAAACACGTAAAAACAGACAAACTTAAAAACACACCTGCATATCCTAAAAAATGTGAAAATATAAAGGAAAGAAATAAGCTTCCCTTAGGTTGCCTTCCAAGCAAAAGCTTTGTTTATTGTCGCTGGCTCGACTCCTTATTTCCCTTACAAAATTATGATCTTCAGGTGCATAACTTCTACTCTCTCCACTTGAGGTTCTTCAGGATAAGACCTAAGTTGAGGACCACTCACATTCAACATCTTCCCTATCTTCAAAATCTTAATCTCTACTGAGTCCCTACACTCTTGGTATATCTTGAATATCTCTTCACCCTTTTCTTCCTTATTTAATTTCTCTAACCCGCTAGGTAAAAGTGAAGGGTTAATCGCAACAACAATTAAGGACTCATTATTCACCTTCCAGCTAAATGATATATCCTTTTCTCCTTCAACCTCCTTCTTAACTTCTTCATCACTAGCAACCCTTTAAGTAGTCCTCTCAAGATTATCAAGCTCTCTCTACTTCGTATGGTTTCTGTACTAATGTCCCTTGGATTTACCTCGAGTTAAGATGGTTGCGTCTTTCTGCTTTGTGATTCTTGGCGATTGACAGCTTCTGTAATTTGACCTACCTAGCTTACCAAGTTTTGGATTTTAAACATTGTATCTTGTTGGAATTGTATCACATCTTAATGAAATAGCAGAATATTAGTAGCAAGAGACATAACTAAGTCTTCCAAAGATGTACCCGAGTTGGAATAAGAGACTTCTGATCTATATGGGGATTGTTGTACATCTTATAGCCTATCTAGGAAGTAGTTTTACTGGCTAACCCTCCATAACTAAAGTTCGTATGATCACTCCAAACTTGGTTGTAGGATTGGGAACATGATTTATATGAAAAATTTTTGTCAATAACATTGACAATATCCAGCAGTAACATACTCCCTTCACTATGTCCATTTTATACACAAACAGAAAAAAAAGTGAAAAGATCAAGAAATAACTGAAAAAAAACTAACTATAAAAAAATGTACAAAACACCAATTGAAATAAAAGAAACAAAAACTAAAGCACCACTCTCACCGAAAATGGAACCAAAATTGTTGATGCATGCCTAATATACCAAAAAATAAACCTAACTCTGCACAACTAAATTTTATAGCAACAATAAATAAGGATTATATCCACAAGGAGTGTTGGTGTAGCTTTTGCAATGAAAGAAATTGGTGTTTAAGTTATTGGGAAGAGTTTGGTTTGATTCAAATAAGAAAATAAAGTGAAATTAAACTAACGAAAGAAAATTAAAGAAAACAAACAAAAAATGATAGAAGTGATGAATAGGTTTGGAATCCGGTCATCAGTTCAATCTTAGCCTACACACAATTAAACATACTTTATTGAATTGTTTTTTTCCATACCTCTCCTAAAAACTATTAATCGTAGGTTAACAGCAAGCTATATTAACCTTAGTTTTCCCTTAAGTTGTGTTTAATTAAAACAAGCTCTTTGACTAAACCTAGCCATCGAACAATCTAGAATAAGCTCTCTAGATATAGCAAGATAGTCACATTACAAACAAGGAAAACATATCAATTTAGGCTATAACTACACAAGATCAGTTCATTTAATCTATGTTCTGTCATCCCTAATGATTTAGCATTATTAGATGCCACAAATGAATTGAAAGCACAATGATTACGTAATGTATTCAAGATTTTAGTTGTGGGTTTTCCTAAAAACAATCTAAGTAATGCATTCAAATCATCTTTATATAAATACCCAAATTAATAGATGTAAGATAACATAAACAATCCCTAAAGAGAGAATGATTCAACATTACATAATGAAGAAGTGCTCAAATGTGATGCTTGACATCGATTTCACCTTCGAACCAAATTAAGGAAGCATAGCCCTCTATGGGTCTCTAAAGAATGTATGCTCTGCCCCTCCTTTTCTTACAAAACTAATCCATCTTTCTTTCTCCACCCAAAATGTCAATTTATAGTAAAAACTAGGTTTCTGGGCATATGCACAGTTGGGTGCATGGTCATGCACCCAACCATGCAAACCAATTAAAATGCTGAATTTGTGAAAGTGCGCGACTATGCAAGTGGATACACGACTATGTATCTTGTATTGCATGACATATTCATCATTTATTGGCCAAAAAACCAAAAAGAATGTCAAAACAGGCCGGGACAGATTTCATATGTCCTTTTTAGCCTATTTAGCCCCTCAAAACAACACTTTTGGGCCACAAGTTTTACATAAGAATTATGTCCCAGGATGTTGGCTTAAATTTGAGTTTTTGAATCACCTTATTTGGATTTCATAAGCCTCCAATGATTAGGCTGCCAATTTTGCAGAAAGAGTTTTACTTTGAACAAATAGTTGCTGGTCCAAACTAATTCAAAAATCTACAAATATAGGCCTCCTAAAAGTCTTAAGATGTCCTTTAAATATTCTCTGAAGATCACGTTTATATTTGAATTCTCTATCTATGTTAAAGACCTAAAAACATCCCAAGAGGTCAATTAAAGAAGATGCTGGAAATTCTCAGACAAAGATATATTTTATCAATTGTTTTTCCATAATGTCTTGAACATAAAAATGATTATAAATGAGCATAATAAGACATTCGACATCCTTAATACACTAATTGTAAGAATGAAAAAGATATGAAATTATGCATCCATTATCAATCTAAAAAATCAAGTTCTAAAGTTCATCTGACCTAGATCGATATCCCAATTAATTAATGATAAAACAAAGAAAAACTATAATAAACAAAAAGGATAAAAATAAAATGAAGCATTCTCTTAAAATTTTAATCTTTGAAATTATTGATTAATCATGATATGTTACTTGTTTCTTGTCCTAAGGTTACTTTTTTCTTAATCCCAGTTGCTTTTAGTTAGCTCCTAATTATTTTTTTTAGCTTCAAAACTCCTCTCATCTTGTTTTCAGCTGCCTTTATCTTTAAAACACTAATCCTAGCTTTTTTACCCAATATAGCCTAAACACAATACTATGTTGAACTCCAATGTTACTTAAGCCACCATTCGGGAACTTTTACATAACAAACCACTACCAACATGGGTTAGAACACATTATCATGCCTCTGCCTTATTGGAAAATATAGGCCAAACAGGGTAGGATGCTTTAGCTGTTGGAGAAATAGAATGCTTCATTCTTGAGCACGGCTAAAACACAAGAGTTTGTTAGTGTTATGTTAAGTTATCAAATAATTCTCCCAAATATAGAATATAACAAGTTTGGACACAGGGAGCAACACATTACTGTTTTGGTATTGTGTTTTTAAGTCCTTTACCTAAAATCTGCCAAAATTGCTTCGAATTGACTCTAATATTCTCCAAATTTATTCCTTTTCCATTAAGGGACTAAAATAAGACCTAAAACAAAATATGTCACTTTAAGTACAATATCCTATAAAGACATCAAAATAAAAGTATAATGTTTTAAAAAACTATGCTTAAAATATAGTCCATTTAACACATACCACTTAATTAAAGGATCCACTCGGTAGCTTAATTTTTCAATCCTTATTGCTTATATAGTAAATATGCATATACAAATGTTGATATTATAGGCGTTATTTTCAATATGATTGAATGTAAAAGTATTCTTTCAATAAAGAGCAATCAAAGCTGATAAATGAAATTAAATTTTGTTGTGAAGTTTTAATGAGTTTTCTATCATTTACAAAGAGAGAACTTACAATTAAAAAAAACACAGTTTGATAAGTTTTCACTATTTTAATTTCATTATTTATTTATTAATAATTTCTTTTAAATGTTTTATTGTAACTCCTAATTAAAAATGCAAATGAGTGGTGGAGATTTTGAAGAAAGTGCTCCATTGTTAAGAAACTAGCTTATAGATTACTCAATCAAACGACTTTTGCATCAGATTGTGAACGTAATTAAAGTGTTTTAAACATATTCAAAGACTCAATGACCTTATTTACATTACTTATAATCTAAGGATGAAGAGCAAGTATATTATTTACTAATTATATTTTTCAAAATAATTATTCTTCTTATATTTTGTTATTAATTTTTTAATTTCTCTGAATGTATTTAGAACACTTAATAAGAAGAGAATATATGATTTAGTTGATATTAATTGTGTTGACTATAGTGATTTTTTTAATATCGTAAAAGAAGAATCATCGTTTGGTCTTGATTATAGTGAACTTAAAGAGGCAATTATACAAAAAATACATGTGCATTAGAAATTAAGAACATTAATCGATGGTTAGTTGATATTTTATTTTAAACATATTTAAAAATTAAAAATATAATATGTTATAATAAAAATAATCACATGCATTTCTTATTCGTAGTTTATTTAAACACAATACAAGATGTTGATGTAAATATTTTTGTTGATATGACACTTTGAATGGTATTGAAGAATTTAAATTTTATGATAATGATGAGATACAACATCCTTGAAAGAAACAATTTTAATTATTATTATTTTAAAATGTTATGTGAGATTCAAGTTTAGTTAGGATTATTAGGTCTGTTGTTACTTGATTATATTTCAATAAATTATTTCACTTCTATAATATATTTTGTGTATTTTTATATTGACTTCTTATTTATTATATACTGATTTTATGAAACAATATAATATTAGTTCGAGCTTTAAGCTTTGGACCTATCCTCTTACTAATTTGATATCTAGTCGAGTTTTTAAAAATATTGGCTAATACACTTATGATAGGTTAGGTTTTGATAGCCTGGGGGTGCTAAGAATGAAAAAGAAAAAAATGACTGTGGATATCGTAATAAACTCTCATATGGCAATCCTGGGGATGGCATGGGTCAAAATATACTAGGCCTGCTGTCGGCCCAACTTGGTTTGACCCTTTTAGATTGTGGCTTAAGTCCAGTCTAAAACTCGATTCAAACCGTCTTATGTCACTTAAACATAATCTAATATAATTTCGAGTGATCTAAAGTCTATCTAAAACTTGAACTTTCTCAACCCTAAATCGACCCAACCCTTCTCCACTGTCTTCATTGACCTTTCTCCAGTCTGCATCACCAAGTCCACCAAGATTCTATCTTTTTTATTGCTCCTAAAACATACCTTTCTACCATCTCTTCTCATTGCAAAACTTCAAGACATCGAGAAAGATGCAAACTTAGAAACAAAAAGATCTCAATACAAAACTTCAACACAACGAGAACGATGTAAACCTAAAACCATAAAGAGATATCCATTGTGATTCATTACTAATATTAAAAGAGTATATGGAAAACTAGACAACTTTTTGACAAAATAATCAAACTAAAAGAAAGAGAAAAAAAAGAAAGAACCATGAGAAAGAAATAGTTGAAAAACAAAAGACAGAAAGAAGTGATATATTGAGTGAGCTAAAGAGGAGTTAGGGGGTAACAATATCTAGAGATAATAATGGGCTAGCCTGAAAAAATACATTTAGGCCCGTGCTCAACCCGAAGCTCAATCAGGCCTAAGAATCCAAGTTCAATCTCAAGCTCGATCGAACTTAGGTAGCTCGAAACCTAATTGAGCCTAATTAAATATATATTTATTTTTAAAAATTAAAGATGACAATATTTTACTCAAAACAACATAGCTTCAATTAAAAATTTTGAGCTTAAGCTCGGCCAAAGCCTAGTCAACTTGGGCGGGACTTATTAACTTTAGGTTAGACTAGAACGAAATGGACTAATTTTGTCAAACTTAACAACAATGATGATAAAGAAAAGAGGAGGTGATAGCTCTAAATCTTTATATTTAGTCTGAGTTTGATCAAACTATAAAACTCAAACTAAACTTAAGCTTGAGTTTGACTCAAATCTAAAAATTAAAAAAAAAAACAAATGTGGCTTAAAGTTCGATCAAATCATATTTAATAAATTAATTTCGAGCTGGATCTAAACTTAATTACCAAGTAGAAATTGTTCAGAATCGAAGGATTTGGAGAAACTCAAGAAGGTTTAAGTTTTGCTTTGGTTTATTTTTTAATTTAACAATTTATTTATTTGTTTTACATGTAAAATAATAGTGTAATCAATTTATGGTTCTTTTATGAACAGTTGTACAGCAGGAGCAATGTAATTAATATTTGGATTATATTTAAAATTAACTAAACTTTTATATATTAAATTAATTTTTTAATAATTCCATTATTCTAAAAAATCTAAGATATGTTTTAAATTTGAAATATAATAATCCTTTTTGATAAGAAACCCAACTGAATATTGAGTAAGAAAAAAGGAAAACAATCCATTTTGAGAGAAATCCATCGTCTATTCCCCAAGGTAAACGAACGAATTTGAATACAAGATCAACACCAAAACCTCTAAAGGGGTGAGATGAGAAAGTACATAAAGAATTTGAATTACTACAAAATATGAAGAGAATTAATAGTGAATCAATGGATAAGGTATGTAATTGCCAGGGCCACCAACATCAAAACGTACGCAATTCCTTGATCAATACTATTGCCTGCAAATGCCAACAAGAACCGAAGAAGGCGTTAACAGCAGAAAAAATAAGAATGAAAAAGAGGATCGAGAAAACAAAATATTTTCCTTTTAATGACAATAAACGAGCAAACGTAATTACCATCGCTGGATGGAGCTTCTGCTACAGGCGAAGGAGCTATGGCCTGGCCGCAGCCAAGTTGCGAAAGCGCTAACAATAAAAAATTGATGATTGGAAGAGCAAACAGTTTCATCGAACTCGTCATCTTACAAAAAGAAGAGAAAGAGTGAAATAATTGAGGAGGGCGGATGGAGATGAAGAGCAGACCGAGTATTTTAAGACTAAGAAGGGCTTTTGTTTTATGAGATGAAGAATAGACTTGAAAAGTCTTTGCTATTTATACGAGTGTTAATTAGCGACACGGGAATCTTCGAGGCAAGTCAAAGGAACGCGTAAGATATTTGACTCGCAGAAGAAGAGACTGATCTGTCAGTTTACATTTGTCTCGTGGCGTTTACGCTTCGCTTGGCACACGGTTTTTGACCACATGTTGTTTCTAGAACAGTAGGCTGGCCAAATGTGTGTTGCCTCCAAGTCCTAATTTCCTTGGGCTTTCTGTAATTTGTTGATTTTTCCCGGAATTGGGAATTCGACATCCTCACTTCTACTTGACCAATTACATGTATCAATTCCCTAAACATACTTGTCTTTACAGAGATGGCTTCTGAATTCTCTCTATTGAAAAGTCAGTCTTGCCCTTGAAGTCAGCTGGTTTTTTATTATTTTGAGGTGGCTTTCGTCTTACCTGTATCACTTTTCCGTATCACTTTTAGTAGGTTGCAATGGAAACTGCTGGACAAGGCAGTCCTTACCTCCCCTGCAAGATTCCCTGTACAGATCCAGGGATTGGCGCTTTGTTAAAGGCTCTTGATTTCACGAAAATGCGTCTTCTATGCTTACAAGAATCTATGGAAGTTGGCTCAAAGTCTAGGGACAGTGAAAAATCCATGGCCCTTTCAACAAAGCCTAAAGGAATGTCGTAGTTCCATCCTTTTCAGTTAGAAAACCTACCCATTTTCAATCTACAATAGTTAATGTTGTGATTACTCCATCTTTAAAAATGCTTCAACCCGGCCGGTGTAAGAGCTTGGTCGGTCGGGAACATTCATTGGCTTTTTCCTCAACAATGGGCCTTCTTATCCTTACGTTCAAGCATGGTTAGAGACCAAGAATTTGTGTTGAAGTAAAGACAAGCGAAGAACTTCCTGAGATCCTTCCTCTAATAAAGGTGAATGAATTTAATGAGTTATGCAAAGCTGAGGTTAAACTATCTTACTCTTGGAAGCCTAAGCAAAGCGACAAAGTATGGAGAGCCATTAGGCAGGTCTTTGCTATAGGAAGCTATTATTAAAATCATGGGTATTCACGATCCTAATTTAAAGGATGTACGCCAAGAAACAACCAACAATGAGAAGCAGGGGATAACTAAGGTTGGAAATGTCAATACAAGTAACATAGAGAATAATGTGTCTGTTTTTAACAAGGATGACTAGCAGCAGATTAATGTTGGCGCAAAAGTGAACTTGGGCAATAAGGAATGCTCTGATCCCCTTGATAATAACTATCGTCTTTCCTCTGGTGAGGAAGCTAAAGAACCTAGACCGGTGTTAGAAAGAATTAGTCACAGGATAGACTACTTAGATTAGAAGAAAAGCTCATGGACTCTCCTACCTTCTCCAAAAGAAAGTCAAGTAGGAAAAGAAGAAAACCTAAAACAGGAGGTTGGTAATCGTACTCCACCTAAGTTATAATGGGCTCTATAAAAATAAAAAAGTGGTGTAATTAGCTACCTTTAAAGACTTTTGGAATTAAGTTAAAGGATGCTAATCTTCAGCAAGTATAATGTTTAGGATCTTAATAATAATTATATCCATTCATTAATATCACAAAACGGTTGATTTGTTTATGATCTCTAGTTTGCTTTTGTTTATTCAGTCAATGTTATGCATTATGGAGGGGTATGGAATACCTTCTGACAAAATTGAGTTTATAAGAATGAACCTAGATTAGGAATAATATGGTATTTTGGACCTAAATTATGGGGGTAACCTTTTTTTTAAGAAACAAAAGGCATTTAAGAGTCACCCATTAGAGGATTACTACCTGGAACCAAACAATCATGTGCTGGAAAACACAATCCTTGATTGCTCAACCTTGGAGGATAGATATCCAAGAGAAATGGGGAAAATAGAGTGTATTTAAACCTTGTAAATGCACATACAAATGATAGATTGGATATGTTCAAGATGAGATTCAACATGGTAATTAAGTCCCAAATTCATATGCAATATCCATAAATGAAAAAAGCACAATATACCATATGTACACATGGAATTAAGGTGTAGTATAGTGAAGCTAACATATTGATTAAGGGTTGGGGAAGTGACCAGAAGAAGACCAAGCAACTCTTCATTGGTGAAGTCTAGCTAATCAACTAGATAAAAAATCACATGCAATTTGCATGCAAAGATCAATATTTAGAGGGGAAGTTACCTACAAATGCAACATACTAGGCAGAAATGCTACAACCCTAGTGTAAGGCCCCATTATATATCTTAGAAGCATTATAGTATGTATAAGGTGTATTTAGAAGTGAACATAAAGAATGAAGTGTATCTAAGCATAGTAAGGGACATAATGGTAATTAATTTAAAAGACAAGGGTAAATTGGTAATTTCATCAATGAGGCATAGACATGAATAATTATACGTGATTTATGGACTAGAATGAAATCAATTGATGACTTTATATGCCAATGTGGGAATTAAAGGAAGAAGAAGGACCAAAGGTGCAATTTTGCTAAAAATCAACATATGGACCAACGGATTGAAACATATGTATAAGACTAGAAACTTCTTGAAGTGGGGAGTAGAAGAGAGGGGAGAGAGATGTGTATGAAGTGTTTTAACTCCAGAATTTTCTCTTCTCACCTTCTTTCCATTCCATCTACTTAATCACATCATTTTGCATAAGGAATCAATAGCTAATCCTAGGTGAAAATCAAGGTAAAAGTTTGTGGTTTTTCTTCCCATCTTCATCTTTTTTGTTTTGCTTATGAAGAACCTAAATTATAAGTTTGGAAGTGGGATTTAGATGTGTATTTGTGGCATTTTTAGTTGGTGAGTCAAGCAAACACAAAGAGGAAGGGAAGGAAAGGCATTAGAAAAACTACTTTGCCAATTTTAAGGTTTGGGATTAAGTGTAGTCTAATTTCTCTTTGTGTGTATGCTTGAATGGATACAAAGATCCATTTGGATTTGGAATGGTTTCTGGAATGATGCTTTGGTGTTATTTTGATCTTATCTTGCATAGAATTGGTTGAATATGACAAGAGAGTATCGTGTAGCGAAATTTTGTCTAGTTTGTTGAACCATTCACATTGTTCAGGTCATAAATCGACCTACAGACCTCTAAATTGGGTCATTTCAGTTGCATATGAAACATAAGACATAGGAATATAAATATATAGAAGATAATCTGACTTAATTTTGGTTTTATGACATCAAAAATTGAGATAAAAAATGGTGACCTAATGCTACCCCTATTTTAGAGTAGCTTGTGATATTTGGTGCTTATCTCATAACTTAGAAGTCCAAATGACCTGATATTTGATGATATGGAAATTAGAGACATAGAAAACAATTTTTTAGAAGACCTCAAAGCCTAATTTTAATGTTTTCTATGTAAAAATAAGAAACAAATGAAGAATATTGTGTGATTTGCTTCTGGACTGATTTGTTTGTCTATTTTTAGACCCACCGTGTGTTTAGCCATTTTGCACTATTTTGAGTGCTTTGCTTATGTTTTTCTTTCACTAAACCATATCAGAATCTTTTCTAATGTTTGTGAAAATTTTCCAACCCTAGAAATAAATGAAATATGACTTACCATATTTGAATGGGGGATGATTAAAATTGAAATTTAAGATTGAACATAATGCATGATAAAGGAAATTTACATATATATAGATGATTTATATGCATATTTATTGCTTAGTATGAGCATATAAGTTTACATACAGATTTTATGATTTCAAACGAATATTATATGACTTGTCAATATATTAATCATGAAATTGGTAAATAATTAAAGGAAAATGTTGTAGTGCCTGCTTCATTGTCTTGGTGGTGGATAGATAAGGATGCCTATAGGGTTACAGTGCAGTTACTACAGTTTAACACTACTAGTGTCTCCATTTCAAGACTATAATTTCTCCACAATTCGATACCTTTGGATATCTATAGTTCCAGGCCTTCAGATATCTATAGCTCCTGTTATCCATATCCATGGGAAATGTGCAGGCTTAACACAGAAAGGAAATTTAACATTCATAAATGAGAGATATAACACAACAACATGAATATTTTGTATTGTTAAGTTTTGAATATCAATATTTGTAACATCCCCTCACTTACGGGAAAGGGCAATTTGGTCATTTTGAATGGGTTAGAATAATTGAAAGTGTTTCTG
>JAOQMS010000008.1:34281262-34309198 GCA_027563885.1 Erythroxylum longipes | reverse complement strand
ATCAAAAATAATTTATCTAACAATACCAAAATTCATTCAAATCATGTTTACTAAGATAAAATAAAAAGAAAATTCAAAGCCCAACAAGAGGAGAATTGTTGGACCCCAAATTTTTCTTAAAATTTAGTCCATTAATTTAGCATACATGAATAGAAATTAGAAAATTTAAATTAGAATATGTTGGAGGTTAGTCATGAATATATTTTATTTACATGTGTTTATATGAATTAAATAGAAATGTTAGAATTAAATTAGTGTGTAATAGACATAAGAGAATAAAGGAACAAGTAGACATTATATTAAATGTGGAAGGGTAAACTTGGAAGGACCAAAATTGTTCTTAAATAAATAAGAAAAGAAATGTGAAAGAGGAAGTGAAGAGTGCGTGAAGTATGCTGGAGAAGCTACGAAGAAAGAAAAGAAAAATGTAGAAGGAACTAGAAGAAGAGAAGGAGGAAGTGAACCAGAAAAAGGAAGAAGGAAAGAAAGAAAAAGGAGAAAGAAGAAGAAGGAAGAGGATTCAGCTAAGCTTTAGGTAACCTTCATCTTTTCTTCTTGCTTTGGTAGAAAAAAGGAACTAGAGAAAATGAGTTTCTTGTGTTGGAAATAAAGGGGGAAAGGAGAGGACCAAGAAAACCATTTTTGATTTTTGTGGGTTTTCAACTAGATCTTAGTCATTCTAGTCTTCAATTTTTAATTATTAAAGCTTTATGGATTTTCTATTTGTATATTTGTTTGAATGAAAATTTGTTTATTTGAGGAAACTAAGAAAATCCAAGGCAAGAGAAAGAGGAAAGGAAAACTTGAGTTTGGATTTACAATCAATTAGGTGGATAATATGTTTATAGTTATTGTGGATGATGGGTTGATATCTTGCTTGCTTGTATGCTAAATTGCTTAACTTTGAATTATTGCAATTGTTGAAAAATGCACTATGATTTATTATCATGTTATGCCTTGAAAGATGTTACTACATTTTGTATTAATGAAAAAAGGAAAAAAAACATAAGAAGCATAAAAGTATGACCATGTGATGAAATGAATTGAGCATCAAAATTTGCTTGTATTTGGGCAAGAGAGATACCATTTCGTTTGTCATGTGCACGTTGACTTAAAGCCTTCTCCCGACTCCCTGCTTGTGGTACATTAGCTCCTAAGAAACAAACTCATTTAGTTCATGGTGTACACTTCAGTTTCTCCATTTCGATCCATGGTACTCTCTCAAGCCATTATGTTCGTGCATTTCATTTTGATTGTTGAGCATGATACACAATCAAGTGGTATATTTTGATGGTTAAATATACATGATATGATTTATGTGATAACATCCTTAACTATGAGTTCTTTGAGCTAAAACTGTAGATAATTTAATTGCTAGATTAAATAGATATATATATGCTTACCTGTGTGTGGCTCATTACCAATGGCTATAAACGTATTAGCTACTGAGCTTCGCAACTCAACCTATTTTTTCTCAGGTATAGAACGAGAAGATAATTGATCCTTGCAAGCTTTGACAAACTCTAAGATAGCTACCTTTTGTAACTAAGTTAATTCGACTATATTTTATTAGCTTTATAAGCATATCGAGCATGAGCATCCATTTATATTTTGTAATATACTATTGATTTGACCTTTGATACATAATTAAAGTTATGTACAAACTCTGTTTTCTTTAATAAATGAAAGTAAGAGTTAAAGAATTTCCCTTCTGTACATGTTCAAAACTATCTTTTGTGTTAGGTTGTTAATTGTTGTTGGAAATGGAATAGTATGTACAATTAGTGTTGGTTGGATCCAAGTCTTTTTTTAATATATAAAACCTTGTAATAGGAAAAAAAAGAAAATGGGGACACCTTTGCAGCACTACCCTGGATAGAATTAGTGTTTCTAATTTCCACGAATAAACTGTATTAATATAGGCAAAAATGGATAAAGCTGTCTTCATAAAAATTGTAGTTCATCCTTTAAGCTTTCCAACGGTATATTGCATGAAATTTTTGGACTCTGTACAAAAGAGATATGGCCTTTACACGATAACGTCACAAGTGCTGGCAAAGGCTGCAATGCTATCCCTGACAAAAATTATGTCCTGATTTCAACGATTAAACTGTATTAATGTAGGCCTAACCAGATAAAGTTCTCTTAATAAAAGTTGTAGCCTATTCTCTTAGTTTTCCAATGGTATAAAGTTTGTATTTTTTGGACATCATAATTGAGAGATATGGTTTTTACAATTTTCAGTGACATATCAGGAGTACACAATCGTGACAGAGCCCTTCACTCATAGGAGTGCACGATTGTGACAGAACCCTTTACTCATAGGGGTGCATAATCGTGCTGGTGCACGAGGGTAATAGGCAAAACTTGCCAAAATTATAATAAACACTAGCTTTTAAGTGCTTCTAGCCTTCTCCTCACTTGATCTTCACCCAATCCTCTCGTACGTAATGTATCCATGGAATATGTATCGAGACCCGGGCCCAACATGTATATTTACTGAAACGTGAATGAAAAACATAGGTATGTTCATGTCTTGAGTTTGTATATTTGATGATCAATATTTTATAAGTTGTTGTTGAGATGATTTTTGAGATATAAAAGTTCATTATGATGATGTAAAAAAAGTGTAGAAATTTTATGAAGAGATGATATGCTCATGTTCTGTTTTTAATGCTTAATCACTTGAATTTTTGGGTAGTTGTTATATGGATGAACTAGAATGATCTTAAGGTTAAAGAAAAGGCTAAAGTAGTTTCTTGCAATAAGGTGAATTAGAATGATAAGTTAGGGATGAAATGAAGGTGAAATTGAAGTTAAAAATGTTTGATGGTGAATATGTATATGCATATGTTATGTTTTTGGTATTTATGATCAATCATAGATTTTGATTTATTTATGAATGATCTAGTGTTGAAATGGATATGAGAATGAAGTAGAAAAGATATAGAATTAAGTTAGAAATGATAGACTAAGCATAAGAGATAATAGATGTAATTTGCAGTGCTTAAAAAAGTTGGAATACGCCTCTTAGATGTCTGTTACGCAGACTTCATATTCGTTAAACAGATATTCTCGGGTTTTCTAACTATCCAACTCCACTCATGTCCATTTGGAGGGACATATGTCCATTAGGCGGATATTCTCTGGACACCTACATAATTGTGCAATTTTGACCTTTTAAATGGCAAAATCTCTCCTCAGAGTCTTCACAGAAGTTATAGAACTCGAAGTCCTGTTCGAAATCGTACTTGAATGACCTTAATCTGACATCCCCAGTGAAAGTTATGCTTCTTGTCCCAAAATCATATATATATAAATTGTTGACTTATCAATGCTTTCCTATAAGGTATTTAAGCTTGAACGAGATCTTAAACGAGCCTAGTTAATGATGAATTGGGTGATTAAAGTAAGTAAAGTGTATTAGGTAATAAAGAATGATTGAAAGATGTTGGTGAATGATTACGAGATATGTATCAAGGAAACATACCCATGATTATCATTGAGCATACATTATACATAACACTTATACATATGTGTATGAATGAGTATTAATGTGATTGTGCAATCTAGAAATGTGTGCACAATATGTGTATTGCATGATGTTGATACACAGGATAGAACATCAGTATCTAGACGTTTCCAAATCTTGGAAGCAAATGCTAATTTGGAGTGTACTATGAGTCGACTGAGATGGTCTTACTTTAAATGATTGTTCTGTTTAAATTTCTATAGTGAATTATTATGTGAAGTGAATGTGTTGATTTCGGGCATTGAATTTCCGAGGCGTTTGATGCATGAAAATCATTGAAAGTGCTCATTGTATGTGAATCTGATAGAATAATTGATTCTCAACATTATTATTGAATGTCGGACATCGATCCGATAAAAATGTGAATGTGAAGTTGAAAATTGGACACAAATGATTGATTGAATCTTTGCGAATGTGATGCATTCCACTACATGAGTGCATGAACAGATAAAGGCTGTTGTGACTGAAGTAGCTACCAAAAAAGAGCTTAAAGCTCAGAAAGTGATTAAGAGCCAAAGGCTCACTATATATAATGAGCCCCATATCTCCAACGGATAAAGGACAGTTATTAATAAGCCCAGTATCCATAATAGATACGGGACAGTTACAGGCACTCGATCACAACAATAACAATTGAAAGTGAGTCCCACGAGCATTGCATATATAATTGATATGTATGTTTTAAATGATCAAAATGAATTGTTTGACTGCTCTGAATGTGAAATGTGAAATAAAATGAATAAAGTGTTAATTGATGCTGTATGATGAATTAATAAAGTGATGTGAATTATGTGATTATATGAATTGTTGTGTTATGTGATATGAGTGAGCCATCAAGGATGATCCACTCCCTAAGTTCACAAAACTTACCAAAATTGCAACGTTGTCTTTCAGGTTCAGAGGAAATCTCCAGTTCGACAAATTAGAGTATAGTCATTGCATTCGAATAAGAGATAGAGGTCAGGATCAGTTCGAGTCTATATTTTATTTCATTATTTTTGTATTAAAGTGTGTATTCATAAGTACTGTACAGTGTAAATGTGAATAATTCAAAAATGAAATGACATTTTGACTAAAAGTATTTGTACTTGTAATGGGCCCAAATAATTAGTGAAATTTTGATGATATGTATATTTTTTGTAACAATGATGATTGGAAATGTTTATGAGTAAAATAGACCATTATTGATTATTGGTTTTTTAAAATATGTGTGTGATGCGTGAAAACTTTTTAATGAGTATGATTGACTGACTATCCTAGCATGCCACCCTTATAGAGTATGTTCTCGAATACCGACGGTGTGTACGGGAATATACACTATAAGAGTGGGGTGCTACAATTTTTTTCAGTAAAGAGTTTTCATATGCATTGGTAGGTAGCTTCTTATTAAAGTTCTGTAGAGAGCTCACTCCTAGACCACCATCCCATTTGGAATGACATATTTCATTCCATTTTACTCTAGTTTTTATGGCATCATCTAACTTCCTAGTATATAAAAATTTCTTCAATATCTTCTCTACATCTTTTATCAAGTCCCATCGAAGAAATAAATGACTACACTAGTGAGTATTAAAATTGCTTAGGACTGATATGATTAACTAAAGTGTTCCGATAAAAGAGAGGAAATTATTGTTATAGTGATCAACTCTTCTTATTATAACATCATACAAAGGCTGACAATCTTTTTACATAATTCTCCTGGAGGATATTCAGATCCCTAAGTAGTTGAAAGGGGGAACAAGACATTTAAGTCCAATAACACTCGAGAGTGAGTTTCTTTAGTTCATTTTATCTATATATACAAATAAACTACTTTTCCATTATTAATAGAAAGGCCATATACAAGGCTGAATTGCGAAAGGATATTTGTAAGCCTCTGAACTACGTAGATATCAACACCACCTAGGAAAATGAGGTTGTCCAAAAAAGAGATTATTTAACTTTAACTTTTACACTTATAGCGATACATGAATCAGTCTCTAGCCTATTTCTTTAAGATAACGCCCTACACAATACCTTAATTACTAAAGATAAGAGGTAAGGAAAAAGAGGATCATCCTAAACCTTTTAGCTCTTTGAAAACAATTAGTGGTCTTTTACTTGGATGAATAAGGGAATTTAGAACCTCTTTCAACCTAAAGGCAATCAACTTCGAAATTGTTTTATAAATGATATTATAGCATGATATTAGTCTATGGTCATTTAGGGAATACGGATGGGACCAGACTTAGAAATATTTTTTTCAATTCATTTAGGAGCTTGATTTTGGAGCAGAATTACATTATGGAATTAGTCACAAGGTATCTTATAAACTGTAAGGTTTCCTAAAAGAATCCAGCTCCCAACTTATCTGAACCTGGGGATTTATCTGGTTTGAAGCTAAACGATGATGCCTTAATTTCTAAGGTAGTGAAAGGTTGGACCAAAAAATCTTTTGGATGTTGTGGAAGAGAATCAGAGATAAAATTCCCAAGTACATGTGTATAATAAGTAAAAGAGTTAGGTGGATTAAGAATTTTCCAGAAGTGATTGAGAGCTATCCTTTTAAGCCCCTCCTAATCATTAATTGCCATTCTATATTCATTAATATATTATGTTCCTATTCCTTGCGCTGAGAATTGAGCTGCGGAAGTAGGTAGTATTCTTGTCACCATCGTTCATCTAGTTCACTTTAACCTCTTTCTTGAATAATGAATATTAATTCTACAATGCCTGAGAATAACTGTTGACTGCATTCATGTCTTTTTCCTTTGCTGTTTTATTTTGATGGTCATCTTTGGAGTTTATATTAAGCTACTTTCACCTCTTTCTTAACTAAAATGATGGCTTCATTTATGTGAAGAATTTTCTTCTTTTTTAGCTTTTTAAATTCCATTTTAATAGATTTTAATTTCCTTTTTATTGTTTCCATTCCTTGTTTGTATTTTTCTAAGTAAAGAAGGCTTCATTGTATCTTAAGTCTGTTACTTTACAACATTAAAGTAGTCTTTGAATTTATCATCATATTTTTAAACTAAATTTATAAACCTTAGCCTCTTAGGAGAATAAAATGGTGTTAAAGTCCACTAATACTAATCAAGGACAACCTAAAATGGTGCTAAGGTTAGACAAATCCCTTTAAAGTATGTTCATTACTCATGGTTTACAATATTCATAAATGTAACCTAATTGATGTTAGGATCCTAATACGTGGTAATTTTCGAGTGTATAAATTAATCAAGTCTTGTAACCTAAATGATGGAGACTCTATTGTATTATATGTAATTATGATTCTCTACTATACTAATATTGATAATTTGAGAGGACCATCTAATTCTTCTGAGCAAACATTTGAAAGATTGGAGCTTGGTCTCCTTGACTTTAGCCTCCAAAAGGCCTATTAAACTAAATTTATTGAAAAGTACATAATCATGAATCATATGATTCTTTTTTAAGGCAATTTATGTCCCTATCATGAGGTTGAATGAGGTTAGATTCCTTTCTATTTTAATTTCCATCTAATTTTCTCTTTATAAGAGTAGCATTATGTTTATTGGGTAAATTTCCTTTGTAAAATTATTAATAGGGCTTAGGATATGCTTTTAGGGATCCACATTCACTAATTTTTTCTTTAGAAAACTTTGAACTTTAATTTTATGTACCTTATGACTAGAGCTTTCACCTAATTTTAGATCAGTTTCTAGGGATTTAACTAGAGCAACTATCTTATTCTGAATTGTGTTAGGAAGATCTCAAAAGTGACTCAAACTACTTTTGTGTGAAGCCATATTATTAAGAAAGTTCGTACCTATGATTGTAGATTTATCTAGCTAAGGAGAAACTTGTTTTATATCTATAACATTATGGACTTCCTAATCTTGAAGCTCCTCTAATAACCCTTATATGAAAAGTCTTTTCAGTGGCTTTCTATACTTTATTATTGTTCCTTATAGGATCTTCATGTATAACTCATCGTTATTTAGTCTCCTATGAGTTCCTCATTCTCACTTAGCCTAGTAATTTTCAAAGATTAAGGCATTTGAGATTGAATATCAATTTTAGTACAAATATTAATAAAGCCAACCCTTTTTGACTTAGCAGTGTCCTCATCCAAATGAAGGGATTTCCCTTTTAAGTTTGCGATGTATGTTAAATCTTAAATTGACCAATATTCCAAAAGGAGATTATGAAACTTCACCTAAATCTGTACATACTTTATCTTCACCACTCTAAGTCTAAGCTTGCTGTCCATTTCACTAGGAATAGAGGTTTTCCTCAAATATACCAAAGTCCCACTTTAATAATTTTTTAATCATTATGCTCTCCTACAAGCAATAAAAGGAAAACATCCTCTTTATTAATAAGCACTTATGTAAGGCCTACTTTCTCCTAGTTGTTTAATTCCCACCTATGTATAATGGAAAAAGTTATCCTTTTATCAGTAAAAAAACCTAATAAAGGTGTTAAACCACTTCCCAACTCCTTATTTTCGCACTGAAATAGGTTGGGAGACCACCTTATCACTCTCATTCAAGGAGTTAGTAGAATTTTTTATTCTTTTCCCCAAATTCAATCTTTTCTTCCTTAGACCATAAAAACTAAAACAATTTTTTTTTTGTTTAGGATTAAGTTATACTCCTATTGAAGTTTTTTCTCCAAATACTCTAGATAAGCATCACTTATTGCACTAAGCTACTTTTAATGACATTAATACTCTCCATCTGTTAATGCCAAATACTTTCCTACTTTGGTGAGAAAACTCTCTACTCATCAACAAAGCTTGAAGTATAAGTTAGTAAATTGCCATCCAAAATGCTTTCAATAATATCACCATAGTTAAGATGAAACTAGGATGGTTAACTAAGTGAATTTAAACTTGACATTATGGTTCTAAACTTCATATTATTCTTATATTTATCTAGTTAGTTAGGGAAATGGTTTGAATAAGTGCCTATAAGATGACTCACTATAGCTCTAAGAAATAAAAATTGCTATTTAGGATCTACTTAGATGCTTAAAAATGCCCAAAGATCTATATTTTCCATTTGGTTATGTAAAAGGACATTCCAAGAAATCCAAATCTAACATATTACAATAATTTATAAAAGCCTCAAACTTCTAGCAATTTCTAGATGAAGAAGAACCTCTCTTTTCTCATGTGGGTAAAGGATTTAGTTGCAATAAATAATGAATAGCTAGGGGCCTTTAGACTAGTCTTAAATCAAGTTAATAAATTCTTAAAACTATTTTTAAGTAATTTTAAAAAGGTTAGCATAAATCACAGTAAAGTTCCAATTTGTCACAAAAGAAGCTACAACTACCACAAAAATATTCTATTTTGAAATGTTAACTTCCTCAAATTTATTTTTTCCTTATGATCCAAATGCCTCTAGAGAAGCCAATTTCTTTAACTTATATAAAGAAGTTGAATTCAACTCTTTTGATAGCTTTAAGACTCTTAGACCATTCATTTTTTTATTTGGGAATAAGTCTTATGCTTCTCTCTAATATTTCCACAAATAATCAAGTTACAATGACTGTATATATTCTAAAATAAAATTCTCATCAGTTAGAGAAATGCAGATAAAAGACAAAATATAGAAAGAAAAAATAAAATCCCAAATTTGTTCCTTGAACTATGATTAATAATGTCACCTTTAGAACAATTAGTAATTTTTCAGATGATAGTGATCCCTTTACATAATTTTGGTGATCAATATCTATAGTCTCTAATGAAATGCTAGCTAGGTGGAGGGATTAGTTTCCCTAAAGTTTATAAATGTTAAGCATCACTAATCAAGTGATTACCTTTCTTAATAAAGGATCAAGAGTTCATATTTTTTAATATTAACTTCTTCCTTTCGTTGCACTTTATCCTTAGGTAATTGTCTTAGTTTTGAATTTCATTCAGTTATGATTAAAGCTTTTCCTTTACTAAAGTTTATCATCTGCTCCATAATTGAATTAGTTTAGGTAAACTTGAATAAAGTCTTTGTAGTCATTAGGGAAGGATACAAGCTTTCTCCTTTACTAGAGTCCTTGAATCCCATTTAATTTCATTTAGAAGAGGAGCTTTATAAAGATCATATTGATTCTTATTTAAGAAATACATGATTAACTAACATTGTTTGAATAGATTCAAGTTAACCAAATGACATTATTATCAATTCTTAGTTACCTTTTGGTCTTAGTACTAGATTCCATTATGTGTATTCTTAAAGAAGTAACATTTTGAGCATATTTTTAGATAAAGACTAGTACTATGCTTGAGACTTGAATAACTTGGTTTTTAGCAAAACCACATGACTTTTCAACTATTATAAAGGCTTTACTTTTTTTCCCCTTATTTTTACTACTATCTGTTAGTTTATACCTTACAACTAATTTAATAGTTGTAAATTTTGTTACATAATTAATTTTTGGTGTCATTATCTTATATGTATTTATTTAATTACTTATTTTATAAGATAAATTTTATTTGGATAAATATATTTTTAAATGAAATTGTGATCATATTATGAGCATAAGATTCATGTCGCATTTAATTATTGTTCTAAATTGTTCCTAGTTATTATTTTATTAATAATAGACATTAATAGAGTGAAAAGACTAGCACACATTAAGTTTCTTCCTTATGAAGGAAGTATTTGATCTTATAGAC
The DNA here is from genome assembly GCA_027563885.1 of Erythroxylum longipes. Classification (NCBI taxonomy): domain Eukaryota; kingdom Viridiplantae; phylum Streptophyta; class Magnoliopsida; order Malpighiales; family Erythroxylaceae; genus Erythroxylum; species Erythroxylum longipes. The sequence continues at coordinate 34,299,026 of JAOQMS010000008.1, read as the reverse complement.
ATTAAGTATGGATTTACTTAAATAAACATATGGATAACTATAAGAGAATAAGTTCACTGAATAGACCTAGTTATGAGGATTCCAAATGAAACACTACTTGTATATATATGGATTTTCTCAATGATGATTGTATAATTTATACTTATATTTTATATTACTATGCTATCTCATATTGGAATTACTATATTTTGAGACAAATTGTAACCTACTCTGATCAGATTAGCTCAATCTATAATACCTAATAAAGTATGAAGTGTGCATAGATAATTGAGTAAGTCAATCGTCATCCTAAATTAATTAGAGAGTGTTCTATTGTTCTTAAATAGTGGTGATTTAAGGAATTATATAGTTAGAGTGAATTGAGATTTAAAAAATTATTATTTCAAATACAAATTGTAAATCAATTACTAAATAGTAAAAATTAATATGATTGGATATAAATACAATAGAAATTAATTATATACTGTATGTCTAATTGGAAGATCAGATAACGAAATGATTAAATTATATATTATAAATATATATAAACAGGTTAAGTTAAACCAATTTGACATTCATAATATTTGAATGGTCATGACATGTTGATAGGCATCAATTTTGACCTAAGATAATAATTATTTAATTTAAGAGTTAAAGTTAAATTAGAAAGGATTTTAATTTATTATTATGAATTATAATTGTAACTTATAAACATTACCAATATATTATAATGCTAATGTGTCACAAATAAAGAGTAGATAGAGAAAAATTAAGTTGAACTTAATCATGAATTGTGAGAAACTTCAGGGATCAAATATGAGATATTTTATTAACTTAAATTAAATTAAAAATTTTAATTATAATTTAATTATAATAAGTAGCTTAATTTTAATTGGAAAAAACTTGAGTCTTTTTTATAAATTAAAAAAGACATCACAAAACTAGCACTTTTATTTTTTCTTCCTTTCTAGTATAGAGTTCTCTTTTCTCAACTCTGTAGATAATATTAGAGGTTGGATACGTGAACAACTCTTACTTAATAATTTGAAAAGAAAATTTATACAAGATTTGAAATCTATATTTCAACCCTTTTGTTTTAGATTCATATTATTGTGAACCATAGGATGAAAATCACCTAAAGCTCGAATCATAAGGAATTAAAACCCTAAGATCATCTTCAAATCAAGCAAGGAAACTTGACCCTAACCAAATCCACTTATTAGATCCAAGTCTATAAGAATTTTAATCACCACAAGTTGACTTGATAATATTAGATTAAGTTCTTATTAAAGAACTAATAGTAGATTCTTACAAAAGTGAAGAAAACTTTCAAATTGATTTCTATATTGATGATGTGCAAATTACATCAATAACATGACCTTTAATAGGCGTAAATCCCTATAGAATAGAATCTTAAAAGGAAAAGAAAACTAGAGTCTTAAAGGAACATTCCTTATCAAATGTAATGAGGATTCAAACATTAACTACTAATACTGCTTTAATTAGGACTTTAGGAATCCTATTTCCATTCATATCCTTAATGCCATAAGGGACCCTAATCATATTAGAAATTTAAGGAATCCTAACTAGATTAAAAAATTAACCTCATAACAAGTCTTAACCCAAATATGAACCTAGAAAACAACTACAAAATAATAATAACATGGTTTGAGCTTCATAATTAAATAAGCTATAGCCAATGACAATAAAACATGATAACTAATAACACAAAACAAATAAAATCCCTTAAATACATCTTTATTATGTGAATTGGTCTCCATTTAACTCAAAACAAGCAAACCAAGTTGTTAGACATTCTTCAAGCCTTGTTCTACATGTATTAAGCATATTTCATCTTCAAAAAAATGTAGAAAATATATATGATTAATCTTGGCAATGCATTTAATTAATCTTGAATAACCTCCTCTTTTCAAACCTCCATTATTAATCCTTATAAAGTTATCTTCATTTTTTGGTCTTTTCCTTAGCCATTACACTTTAATTCCTTGCAAATGATCATAAGAATAGTTGGAACTAGGTATTGTGTAAGTTGAACTCCATCATTCCCTCCCTCTTCAAAAGATTCATCCTTAAATCACCTAGGCATTGTGCAAGCTGAACTTCATCATTCCTTCCCTCTTCGAAAGATCATCCTCAAATCACCTACATCAAATAGAAAAAATTTTGACACATTAAAAGTAGCACTCATACTACCATAGTAGCTTGTAAAATACAGTTTTTTAGAGTTATCATTGTTCTTCTCCAACACTTGAAATTATCCATCTCCCATAGCCTGCATCTTAGACTTCCTTTGAGCAAGAAACCTCTTCTTATACATATAAACCTAGACCTAATCTTTAGGTTTAAAAAATACCTTTATATGCCCCTTATTGGCTTGCCTTGCATATTATTCATTCTTTCTCTTTATGTTATTGTGAACCTTAGCATGCAAATCCCAAAAAAATATATACCTTATGCTTACCATCCAAATTATAATTTTCAATAATAGGCAAAGTTAGGATATCTAAAGGAGTTAAAGGATTAAATCCATACATAACTTCAAAAGGAGAATGAGAGGTAGTAGAATGAACTGACCTATTATATGCAAACTTAACATTCGAAAAACATTTTTCCAATTGTTTAAATTTTTATAATGATAGCATGTAAGAAATTAGTTAGTTTGAAATTAATTACATTATTTTATCCATTCGTTTAAGGATGTGTAATATTATAAAACAAGAGTTTAGTTCCTAAATTAATCCCTAAAGTACGCCAAAAATGACTTAAGTACTTAACATCACTATCACTTACTGTTATTCTAGGCAATATATGGAAATGTACTATTTCCTTAATAATAAATCGGCAATATGTGTTAAATCATTAATGTTAGAATATGTGATGAAATGTGCCATCTTAAGAAACCTATCAACAATTAAAAAAAATGGTATCCTTACCATTTTGAGTCTTAAGAAAACCTAATATATATATATATATATATATATATCAATCTAAGATTGATTAGGTATAGGCAAAGGTGTATGCCAACCATGTTAGAGAAGTGCTCTAAAGGCAATCACCTTTAGCATTTATTGTACAAATCTTTATGATTAATAAAAAGTCATTTTCATTAATTTGATGTTCATGTTCTTTATGAATTGATAGTGATCTTAAATCAAATTAATGAAGTCCTTAATACATTAGACAACATGAAGGAAATCACGAAGAGATCATGATAATGAGATTTCTATCATGTGCAATTATGTTAGTTTCTAAATTATCCCTAGTCATACAATTAATAAGATGGGACATTATTAATCTGGACAGACTAGCATATATTATACTGCTTGATTAGATCAAGCAGTGGATCTTATAAGCTGTAAGCATGAGTTATTTAGAGTTAACATTTGGATGCTTGCTAAGAGTAGTAAGTACATTGGATGAACTGTCATGAGACAATTATATGGATAATATATTTTAGTGTCAATGATAGTCTCATCATAACAATGGTGTAAATATCCTTAGACCTGAGGTGCTCAAGGATATCTTAGATACTAATCCTATACTTTGACTCCATTCCTCGTTGCCTCTTAGAGGTTTCTTATAGGGTGGTGATTGGGTACAGCATAAGGTATTTAAAGGTAACTGAGTAGACAATAAAGGATTCACTACTCCTGATAGGAGAAGATGATACCCATAGCCTCTTGTTGGGGTTTTTACTAGGGAATCTCTGGCCATAGTGGAAATGTCATGAAGATAGTCTTCAATGACATATCCAATTGAGTAATGAGCCTCGGGGACAAAAACTAACATCACTTAAGCTAGATGTGACGTAGATAGTCTAGTGGGAGTTGACACTTTAACCATAGTCTGAACCAAGTGGGGTATAGAATGGTGAAAGGACGAATTACATAAGAACATTGCTATGGAAGGGTTTGTAGTCAAACCACTGAATTTATGGTCAATTGGGAGTCATGATATGTTGCTAGATACCGCTCATGACTTGCTTGAATTAAGTGTTAATTCAAGTGGCCAATATAACTAAGAACCTAATGGGTCACACATATTGGAGATGCGAAGAATGAGTCAAATGGTTTTAGATGCGGATCCAAGTTATGAGAGATGCATGAATAAGCTACAAAAGTGTGGTAGTTTAGGGTCATTTGATTATGAATCATATAACACATGTGAATCTTGCTGATTAGGTTAGATGACAAAATTACCCTTTAATAAGCAAGATGACAAAATTACCCTTTGAAGAAGGGGTGAATGTTTTCATACTAAATTAAGTGGGATTAAAAGCCACTTAATTCCCACTAACTCTCCATTGATGTTGTGGTTATAGGGACACCAAAGGGTGTCAAAGTCACTCCATTTTTGTGTAAAAGTTGTAAGAAAACAAGGTGTCTTTTTTTGAATTGTTCGCCATCTTCTAACATACTCTCTCAAAGAACACACCATAAAGCTATCAATTTGCGTGTGTTCTAGCCATTCTTCCTACAAGGTTTCAGGCTTCGTTTTTTGTGTGGATATCATTAGATATGTCCTTTTCTGGTTGTTATGGTTTGCGACAATCAAAGAGGTGAAAACAACAAAGAAAGAAGGAGATTGTAAGGTACACATCTTAAATTCATATTTTGTTTTACTACATCTAATGGCACATGTTTGATTATGTATTTTTTAGGTTTTGTTTTATTTTCCGCTACGTATTCTGATAGTTCATACATGTGATGCATGATTGAAACCCAACAAACCATGTGGCATTACTTTATATTTTGCTTACTTACATGTTATACACTTATCATAAATATATTGCATAACACATTTCATATTATTCCAATAAAAATATTGTTGCAATATATCTAAAGTTTGCACACCAAAATTCCCCCATTAAGTTGCCTTTGTGAGTGTCTCTAACTAGCAATTCAAGCAAAAAAATTATATCCATACATAATTTATCTGTCTTAAATAAAAATTTGTCATACTTATAATACTTATGATATGCACACTTATAAGCATTCCACGCTTGGTTAAAATCATCATCATTAACATACAAGTCTTAATAAACTCAAAGCCAGGTAATTTCATTTGTAATGTAGTAAACAATGCATAACTCCCACATAATGTATCAGCCATAATGCTTTCCTTTCTATTTTTGTACTAAATCACATAAAGAAACATCTCAATAAACTCTAACTATTTAGGATATCTCTTATTAATCTTAGGATTTCAAATACTTTAAGCTCTCATGATCAAATTGGATTAGGAATTCCTTCAGCAATAAATAGTGCTACCATGTTTGTAGAGTTCTTACTAATGCATAAATATTCATGTCATATGTAGGATAATTTAATGCTACCCATTAAGCTTTTCACTGAAGTAAGAAATTGGTTTGGATTCTTATATCAAAACAGTCCTTATACCAAAATCATCATCATTAAAAGCTTTGTTAAAATTAGCCAAGCAAAACAAAGGTGCATTGTTAAACTTATCTTTCAAAGTATTAAAAGGTTTTCCATACATATCATCCCACCTAAACATAATATTCTTTTTAACGAGTACATTTAAAGTTGCCGCACTAAAACTAATGTCTTTCATAAACCTTCAATAAAAACTTGCTAATCCATGAAAACTTCGTACCTTAATCGCATTTTTAGTGTAGGCCAGTCTCTATTTTCCTTAACCTTATATTCGTCTACATTTATTCAATGCAAACTCATAACAAAACCAAGAAAAACAATTGATTCCATGCAAAATGCACACTTTTAAGATTAAAATACAATTAATGCTTCCTTAACACGCAAGAATAGCATGCAAATATATAACATGACCATCTGAATTCTTGTTATATGCTAAAATATCATCAAAGTAGACTACAATAACCCTTTGTTGAATGTGTTGTTTATGAAAATCAATCATACGCTCCCATAGTTAGATTTTCTTCTTATGTTCTTGATTTTTAGAAATACGGTGCATGCCTTTAGTTTAAGTTTCTAGAAAATTCCCTTAGTATTTAGTTTATGGGTTTGAGATTGAGTTTTTGGTTCTTTTTTTAATTGTTTTGTGAATCAGTTGCTTTAGTCAATGGAAGAGGCTCAAAAGCCTCATCTCACTTATGCTAAAGGGAATCCTTCCACCAAAGGTGGTAATCGCCACAATTGAGATGTGTGCCAATGGCAATAGTGCCCACTAGAAAGAGGAAAAATTGCATTAAAAAAGGGAGATGTAATGAAATTAAGGAGAAGCTGCTTATGATGAGGTGGAAAGTGACAACTCTGTGAATAAATGATGATGACCAGAGGAGAAACTAAAGGTCGTAGCAGAGCGAAATAGAAAACCTAATATCGAGAAAATGATAGGACGCTTATGAGACGCGTGTCTTATAAGAGGAAGACACGTCAGAATAAAATGAAAAGTAAAAAATGGAATAGGTAATGTCCAACATGTTTAAAACATGCAATATTAAATTAGTTTAAATGCCTTAAAAGAATAGAAAATCATTTTCTAATTATTTGAAATTTGTATTTAAAAGGCTAATTTTATTAGTAATATTTTTGGTATTTAGTTTAATTTTTAAATTTTGAATTATTAAATTAAAATTGTTATCTGAATAACAATTAGAATTAAGCAAAGTTTAAACGATTGTATGTCACAATTAGATTATGTTAGAAACAATTATTATAATGAGATTAGATTAATTAAGTTGAGATCATATTTTTAAAATTAAGATAATTATTTTTCTTAATTAGAGCAAGATTAATAACTAAATTGGTTCCTAATTAATATTTTTAAAATTACTTTTAGAAATTAAATTAATTATATTCTTAAAGGATTATCTTTTGTAATTAGATTATATCAGATAAAATTAATATATTGAGATTATATTAATTAAGATGAGATCTTATTTTAAAATTAAATTAATTATTTTTCTTAAATAGATTAATATTAGCACTTAAATTGGTTCCTAATTAATATTTTGAAAAATTATTTTTAGAAATTAAATTAATTATTTTTAATTGATTAAAGTTAAAAATTAATTAGAGTCCTTTAAAAATAAGAAAATTATTTATTAAATAATTAAAAAAGGATTTTCTTAATTAAAATTGTTTATTTCAATTTTCTTAAAATAATATAATTTCATTATTTGTTTAAAGGTTTATTTTTATTTTCTTTAGAAAGTTTTTACCAACTTGAATAATAAGTTTCTTCATTAATTAGAAAAAATATTTCTTGATTGAATTTGAAAAAATACTTTCATTTATTAATCAAGAGGGAGCTTTCTTTAATATTTAATAAAATATTTTTTAATTTTTTAAAGAGTGATTTTTAATTAATTAAGAAATTAATTTCTAAATAAATAATATAAACGACTTTCTTAATTAAATTTAAAATATCTTATTTAATTTGAAATTATCTTTCTTTCAATATTATAAATAGTTTTCCAGTTAATCAATAGATAATTTTAATTATATTAAAATGTTTTACTTTCGAAACTACAATAAATAGGAGGAGTAACAATTGAAAATGCTTTGAATTAAAATTTTAATTACATCAAAACATTTGGAAATAATTTTCAATTGAATTTGAACATTATTTTCAAATAAAATTGAAACTAAATTTGGAATAAGAATTTTATTTATTTAAGAATAAATGGTTTAATCTAAATTAGTTATCTAAAGAGTTGGAAGTATTATTTTAGATTCTAAAAATTACATCCCATTATTTAATATTTACTGCTTACAATTTGATTATTTGGTATATTGAATTGTATGTTTCTATGTATGACATTATACATGTAATTTATATTTGATGATAAAAATTAGATACCTTATTAAAATACTAAGTACACATTTAAAAAATGATTATTACCTCCCATTATTTAAGTATAAAATCAAAGTTCTATTTATTGAAAGGCTTTTTGAGTAACTTAAGACTCCTTTAAGTTGAATACATTTTATCTTAAACTAATGAGTCATACTTAACTAAATCTGTATAATTTACATGAGTAACTAATAAGCATACGAATTTAGAGGTAATGTTAGGAATAACATATTGTTAGAGAAATTCCTATTGACTAAGTCCAAGCGTATTATCATGCCTACAATCAAGCAAACGGATTTTTTAAATATCTCATAGGATGTTACTATTATTAATATTGTAAATATTATCTTTACTAATTAGTTTCATAGGATAAAATTTCCTAAGATTATTGATCATATATTCTCATTGCCTTGTATATATATATTACTGTATCACATTCACCAAATGTAATACACATAAATTATTCTTCTTAACTTCATATGGTATCAAAGCCTCAATCCCTTTGTTATTTTTCCTCTGCTCTTCTACTTCTTCTCTTAGTCTTCTCCACGGCTCCTAATGATTATTAACTCATCCCTAACAATGCCAAACCCACTAAGCCCATCATCCTCATCGCTCTCAACAATACTCTCAAGTTTACTTCCACCAACTATTTTCTATGGAAAACTCAACTTGAAGCTACTCTTATTGGGTACGACCTTATTAAGTTCATTGACAGATCCTATCCTACCCCTCCAATGCCTATCACCTAAGATGATACATCTGTCCCAAATCCAGCCTACCAAACTTGGTTACGTTAGGATAAGTTGATATTTGGTGCACTTGTTATCACCCCTTTCCCCTCTCTTGTCTGTTTTTTATCTCAAGCCAAAACAACTTAAGAAGCATGGGAAACCTTAGCCAAAACCTATGCCAATCCCTCACAAGGCCATCTTAAACAAATTAAGGATAATCTCTGCAATATCACTAAGTGAAACCACTATATTATTGAATATATGCAAGAGATTAAAGGGTGTGTTGATCAACTTGCTTCTCTTGGTTGACCTCTCGATCATGAGGACATCATTGACAAAGTTCCTAATCAACTTAATGATCCTGATTATGATGTTGTAGTCCATGCAATCCACAGTCGTGACTCTCCCATTTCTTTTAATGAATTGCATGAGAAGTTTATTAACCATGAACTCTCCATAAAGCAAAAATCTTCTTCCTCCACTCCTTTTCCCGCCACGATTAACTATGTGGCTAAAAATCAATCCAAAAACCATCGTCCATTATGGAACAATTCTGCTCTACCATCTACAGGTCTCCTTCCCACACCTCAGCCTATTTCTGCTCCTACTCATCATACACCCAAGCCATTCCAAGGAAAATGTTAGTGGTGTCGTACTCAAGGGCATGACATCACTCAATGTTTGATATTTCACCAATAATTTCCCCAAGCAATCTAACCTTCTCACTCCTCCCACGCCACTATCAGTCCACAATCTCCCCAAAACTGCTTTGTCTCTAAGCGGCCAACCACATTCCTATCCTCTTGCTTTTGCTTATGCTATCACGACACCCGAAAATCCTCCTCATGGGTGGCTTCTTGATAGTGGAGGAACCTACCATATTACTAATGATCTAGAGAACCTTGCTCTTTACTCTCCTTATGATGGCGCCGAAAAGTTCATTATTAGAGACAGTTTCGACCTAACTATTGCAAACACAGGTTCCACTTCTCTTCTTACTCCCTCCTCTCAATTTCGTTTAACTAATATTCTCCATGGTCCATCTATTTCCACCACAGGTTATGTAGTTTATCTTGGAAGGAATCCCATCTCTTAGAGTTCTAAAAAGCAACGTCATTGGCTCGTTCATCCATCAAAGTCGAATACCAAGCTATTTCCGCAACGACAATTAAAGTTCTTTGGTTACTCAATCTACTATGTGAGCTGGGACATGATAGTTGTGATTTGCATTATGTTTTAGGGTTCAATTTGTTAGGTATTTAGTGTTAATTTGAGTATTTAGTGTGTATTTAGGTTTAAGTGTGTTAGTTTATGTGTTTAAGTGTTTTTATGGGTTAGTATGAGTCTTTGATCTTAACTATTATATTTTTGAAGTACCTTGATGTGTTGATTAGTGTTTAAGGGCAAACGGCAAAGAAAAGAGAAGTTTCAAAGAGTTTCAGGCCAAAACTATAGCCCACAATCGTGGCACAATACGCCATGATGGACTTCATGAGGCCAGGGTTCAACCCGTCGAACCAAGGAGTAACTAGGCCACCTATTCAAGTGACCTCGTTCGAGATAAAACCAGCACTCTTCAACATGCTTCAGCAAAATGTGCAATTTTACGGATTGGCTAATGAGGATCTGAATGCGCACATCGTTAACTTCCTCAAGAACTGTGATACCTTCCAGTATCATCAGATGTCGGAGGATGCAGTTAGAATCAAGTTGTTTCCTTTCACCCTTAGAGATAGAGAGAAGGCTTAGTATCATTCACTAAGCCTAGCTAACATAACGACATGGGATCAGCTTGTGTGTACTTTCTTAGATAAGTACTTCCCATTGACAAAAACCACCAAGATTATAAAGGAAATCACCAATTTCCAACAAGGTGACAGGGAGCCAATCTACGAAGCGTAAGAGAGATATAAGGATGCACAAAGGAAGTTCCCACTCCATAACCTACCCAAAGAGTTCCTTTTACAGACTTTCTACAATGGAGTGAACCCACCAACTAGAGGCATAATTGACGCATCCTCCTTGAAGTGAAAGACTGTTGATGAAGCAGAAGAGCTGATTGAAGATATGGCGAGCAACAATCGCTTATGGACGAATGAGCGAAGTAGGCAACCGGCTACTTTCAGAGAGCAGAAGGCAATTGTCGCAATTGATCAAATGATTGAGATGCAAACAAAAATTGACAATTTGACGTGACAACTTAACAGCATGAAGGCATCATTCTTAGCTCTAGTGAAGTTAGCACATTTAAAGTGTGAGCTCTATAGACAGTTACACCATGACATCGTGGACTGCTACCTAATAAAGGAAGACACTCAGGAGCAAGTGAACTACATGGGGGCACCATATGGACGAGGAGGGGGTAACAATCCCTACTCCAACACTTACAACCCCAGGTAGAACACTAATTTCTCCTAGTCTAACAATAATGGCAGACAGTTCAGGCCTTAGGGACAATCGAGCTTCCAGCAACATAAAGTAAGCTCAATGGAATCGAAATTGGATAAGATTTTGGATTAAATTGGGGGTATGGAGGATGCATATAAGAGGCTTGAGAACAAATTTGAGCAAGTAACAAAGAACCACGCCTCATCCATACATAATCTGGAGGTCCAAGTAGGCCAATTAGTAAGGCAATGTCTACTTGGAATGCTGGAACTCTTCCAAGCAACACCGAGTCTAATCCGAAGGAAAGGATCATGGTCATCAGTTAGACCCAGAATGAGGAATTAGAGTAGGTGCAGAGGGAAGGAGATAAAAGGAAGAATCAAAAAGGCCTTCCAAGCAAGCCAGTGATCGAGTCAATTAAAGCAACTCAACATGTATTTCCATTCCCCATTTTGGCTCAGCAGGAGTTAAATGCAAAGAGAGTAATAAGGACGTTAGAGGAGAGTGAGCAAAACAAGGTCAAAAAAGTGATGGAACAAATACAAACGAAGCTCACAATGAAGGAATATGTCAAGACAAAGGTTAAAGAGCAAACATCAGAAGAGAACCTTAACATCGCAAAGAAGAAAGAGGACCCAGGGGACATAGAAGAGTTTAAGGAGGAGGAAGAGACAGAAGAATCGAGATGGCAGAAAGTTCTAAACACAATCTCCAAAAACAACACGATGATTGCAGATCAAATAGTGGAGAACTCCAGAATGGTGAGGGAGATGTCCTGCTCTCAACGACGTCAGAGTTGGGATATACGTCGTATCCATTGATATTTTGAGTTGCCACCACCAACACCATCCCCACCTTCATCTCCATGAGACTTTTTCTAACCCCTTTTTTCTCAAATTAGTCTTCATCTTTATTTTTATTTTTATTTTAATTTATGTTTCTTCTTTTCTTATGTGCTTGTTTGTTCCATTCTCATATTGAGGACAATGTGTTATTCAAGTGTGGGGAGGGTTATGTGTTTTGCTTTGTATGTGATTATGCATATAGTATGATAGTTGATAGGTTGCATCTTGTGAATTGGTTGAATGTGTCAATGGCTTAGATGGATTGAAATTAATTTAATTTTGAACATAGTTTATTAGGTTGTTAAGAATCATTAACTTGCAAAAATTAAAGAATTGGAGTCTTTGGATAAATATACAGCCTAATTAGGATTTAATGTAAGTTTTTCACCCTCTAAATTGTCACATTCACTCATAATTTGAGGCCTTTTAACTTTAATAACTTTATTAGTATTTTTCACAGAAATGAGTATCTAAAATAACAAAGTAGGCAATAAAAAAGGGAGTTTTTTAAATAACTATTTCACTGGCCTTCAGGTTATGAATAGATCTAGTATCTACTTGAGAACGTGATATAGCTGAGTAACCAGATCGACAGGCATCACAAATGTGTGCCTCCGCATCAAAAAATTATAATGACATTCCAACCAAGCAGTTTAATAAAAACATGACTTAGTTGAGTAACCGGATCGACATTCATTACTAATGTTTGCTTCCGTGTAAAAAGACTAAGTCCACATTCAATAAATTAAAAAAATCTACTAAAAAACCTACCGAACTTGTAATAGCTTGACTTTTCATGAAAACATACGTAGGAACAGTTACAGAGTCTGAATGACCAAAGAATTATTAATATGAGTGTGCAATTAAAAAGGGTAAATAAATTAACTCTTGGATCTTGATTAATTTTTATATTTAGTTCAAGACACTCAGACATTTGCATGTTAATGATTTGATATAACTTGAATGATTGTGTTTAAGATTAAATTTATTTCATGAAGTTAAATTCATTCTCTCATTATTGCATTGTGTGTGGTGTGTTTGTTATGTGTTGTTGTTTTGTTTTCTTGAGGACAAGTAAACATTTAAGTGCGGGGATGTTGATAGGTGTGATTGCATCATGTTTTAGGGCTTAGTTTGTTTTATATTAAGTGTTAATTTAAGTGATTACTATGTGTTTATGTTAGAATTAGGTTAGTTTGTGTGTTTAAGCATTTTTATGGCTTAGTATAAGCCTTTAAGCTTAAATATGATGCTTTTGAGGTACCTTGATGTGTTTGTTAGTGTTTCAGGGTCAATATACAAGAACGGAGAAGTTTCGAAGACTTTCGAGCCGAAACAATGGCCCACGATCGTGGCACAATATAGAAACAAGGGAGCTAGCCTACGATAGTGGCATTTGGGCCACGATTGTGACAGTCCATTATGCCACAGCCCATGATCGTGGCATTTGGACTATGATCATGATAGAAAGGTTTGTTGTAGGCCATGATCACAGCATGTAAGGCCACGATCGTAGCCTGCGTCAGGTAAACACGCAAACAAGAGAAAATGTCAAGTTTTGAGAGATTTTTTGGACCTTTTCAACCCCGAAAAAACCTTAGGGCTGCTCAAGACATAAAAGGTATTTAAAGAACAAGAATAACATAAGAGAGGGAGCTTTTACATCAGCTACAATTTCAAAACCTTAGAGAGTTTTATCGAGAGATTGAGGAAGAAACAAAGGAAGAGAGAGACGTGGAGAAGAAACCTATACAAAGTACTTCCCGGAACAGGAGGTTTCCCACTGTTACTGCCTTTGTCATCCATTCTGAGTGTAGTTCCAGTGTAGTTTCAATTTTTATGATTGTATAGAATTTGAGATAGCCGTAGATGATAGATTTGTTGAATGTTAAGGATTTGCCTAAACTCACCTTCGGGATATTTGTCTTTGATATTAATGAAATTTGATTGTTCCGTTTTTATTGGATTTCTTATGATTTCCATTATACACTTTAATAATTTGGTAATAAACTGAGAGGGTGAACCAAGTGAAATATTATTAAATTGGGCTAACGAGAGTTAGGTAATTTAATAGATCAAGAATTAAATCAAACCTATAATTTTGTGTGAGGAGAGATCTTGCATAGGTTTTCAGTAATTTTTGGACAACTTAAGATCTAATTTAGGTTTTGGATAAATTGTGAATCGAGAGATTACAATTCTCATAATCTAATTAGGGTTGATAAATTAAGGTTAATGGTTATAACTCGAGAGAGAGTAATCAACCCTAGGACCGTCTAGAACCCGTAATCTAGTAAATTTATAATCAATTAGGTTTTCATTAAAGTCAGATAAAATTCTCCTTTCTCTCAATTGGTAGTTTTTAGGTTGATTCTTGATTGGGTATTGCATCTACTATCTTGTTTATATTTTCGAATTTGATTCTTGGAATTAATTGCGAGATTGAAATACTTTCTTGCTTTAGTTTTGTTCTTTTTGAGTTATTGCAAATTGTTTTTGCCCTTAGATTTTAAGATTAAATTAACCCTCTTCATGGGATCGACACCTTAGCTACTACGCGAATGATCCATGTGCTTGCGAAATATCGAGGTTAATTTATTAAAACTTTTTCATATCAGAAAACTATGATTAACCCCTAAGTCTAAATCGTGGAATCGTGCGAGTGTTGGTGAGGCTTAGCTAATATTTAAAACTCAGGAAGATAGTACAAGGTAAAGACTTACGAGTAGGTAAGAAAAACAGGCATTGTCAATGAGTTGGCATGCATTAGTGGACATTGGTAAAAAACTTCGATGAGATGTAAGATTGAGGTATAAGACTAAAAAATAGCTTAAGATGGACCTTGGGTTGAAGGTTAGCTAGATCACTTGCATGAGGGAGACATGTGAGAGCTCTAAGGAGTTAATGTGTGCTCAAATAGACAGACAATGACTATTGGACTTGACATAGGTAAGCATTAGGCTAGACCAATATCCTATGAAAGGCTTTGAGCTTGGATGACTCATCATTAATGGATAAAGAACAAGGAGAGATCTTGGACGATGTGGCGGATAAGATTATAGTGGATATACGTCAGTTCTCTTATCTTATTAGTTGGGATATAGTTAAATCCTATCAAATAAAGTCCTGTTTGGATGGAGGTGTCAACCAATTGGTTAATGTGATGTAATATGGTAAAGATAAAGGTGATCTAGTTAGCTAAGTTAAATTAGGATTTTAAATTTTAAGGCCAAAGTTGCCTCTGAATAGCTTATTTGAGTCTTTCTCCTTAGAATAAAGATGGAAGGAAGCGAATACATTGAGAGAACATTCCTTTGTATACTTTTGGGGAAGTAATAAAGGTTAGCATTTACTGTAGCTCTTGTGTGTTTATTATTGCCTATGATTATTTAATATTATGAAAGTATTCTTACTCAAGTGTGAGAGTTAAACACTATGAAGGTTGTGATGCATTTGAGAAGAATTTTTTGTTATCAACAATCAAGTGGGAAGGCTGAGTCTTGCTTAAATGGACCTAAGTGAGATTTTCGTACAAAGGAATAGGCACAACTTTAGAATAAGTTTAGTGTCTAAGAAAACCTTTGTAACAATTGATGTCATATTTAAAATATCGATATGGAGAAAGGCAATAATTTGAAAGAGCATGTCAATAAAATGGAGGCACTCATAGGTCCAATTTCTTAATGAGAGGAAAACGTAACCTCTTACTCATCTTGGTTCTATGCTATATTGGGTGTAATGGGCCATGTAAAGGAGCGTCTAAACAAAAGTAAGGACAAACCTAACGGAGAAGGAAAATGTTACGTTGGAAATGTGACAATGACTAAAGAGCCTTCAAGGGAACTAAATTATGAGGAGTGCCTCTAGATTATTTCGATAAAGACATTGAGTTCTTCTAGTAGGGGTGGTTTGCTAAACTACTAATTCTAAATTGTATAATCGTGTGAGTGTTGGTAAGTCTTGGTGAATATTCGGCAACTTAGACAATGAAATAAGGCAAATACTTATAAGTAGGCAATAAAAAAGGTCATTGTAGATGAGTTGACATACATTAGTGCACATTGGTAGAAATATTCAAGGTGATGCAAGATTCAAAAATGAGACCAAAAGAAAGCTTAAGATAAACCTTGGGTTGAAGGTTAACTGGATCACATACATAAAGGAGACAAGTGAGGGTTCTAAGGAGTTAATATTTGCTCAAATAGATTAACTATGACTATTAAACTTCAAATTGGCAAGCATTAGACTGAACTAATATACTACGAAAGGCTTTGCGCTTGGATGACACATCATCAATAGATAGAGATGAAGGAGAGATCTTAGATGACGTGGTGAATAAGATTACAACAGATATATGTCAGCTCTAAAAAATAAAGACATATGAGAGGATAATCGAAAGATAACGGAGTTCTTCAAAGACATAGATATATCTTTCCTAATTAAATATAATTTGTTATATTGGTAGTTGGAATGAGCTAAATTCTATCATATAGAGTCCTATTTGGATGGGAGCGTCTTTTAATTAGTTAGTATGATGTAATTTAATGAAGATAGAGGTGATCTAGTTAGTTCAGTTCAATTAGGATTCGAAATTGTAAAGTCAAATTTGTCTATAAATAGCTTATTTTAGTCTTGCTCTTAAAAACAAAGATGGAGGGGAAGGAAACATAATAAGACAGAGCATTCCTTTGTATACCTTTAGGGAATTAATAACTGTTGGTTTTTACCGTAGCTCTTGTATGTTTATTGTTGCCCATGATTATTTAATACTTTCGTAAGTATTCTTATTCGAGTATGAGAGTTAAATACTACGAAGGTCATATGATGTTCAAGAACAAGGTTTTATTGTTCAATGATTATGTGGGAAGGTTGAGTCTCACTTAAACAAACCTAAGTGAGATTGTTGTGCAACGAAATATGCAAGACTTCGGTATAAATTTGATGTCTAGGAAAACCTTTGTAACACTTACATTATCGCAATTGTAATGTAAAGATTGTTTAGACCGTTGAATGTTATGGAAGTACTTGCTAGCACTTTGCAGTACTGAAGTTGTTATATAGCCAAATCTATTGAATCACCTCACCTCTTATGTCTATTTTCATTAATTTTAATTTTACGGATCTGAAGTTTTTAGAAAATAATATATGTGATTATAATTTAAGGATAGCCTCTGACATTAGACTAGTTTTAATACAATATATAAGTTTATATTTCAAAAACACATTTTGGGTTAATTTTAATAATTTGATTAAAATAACAAAGTAAAAAGATTATTTTTCCCATCAAAATACTACTTGCGTTATCCAAATTTTTACTTATTTTGTAAGTATCTTCACATCAATTGTGATATCTACTTTGAATCAATTTGATTCTATTTATTGTAAACATAAATTTTTTATGTTAAATTAATCGCATAATTTTCTTTGTCAATTTAATATATATACAAAAGTACGAAACCTAGAAATAACTATTAAATATAAATCTTTGCGAGTATACTCTGTACTTCTAAAAATACAAATCAAGAATCACTTTAAATAATTGCAACGTAGTTCATATTAAAAATACTTATATTAACGCAAATGTAATTAATTTATTTATTAGATGCATCCCTTTGTAGGAAAAAGAAGCATTTAATTTAATTTATTTAAAAATTTATATTCTGTTTTATTTTATTAAAATTTTTATTATGTGTTTTAAGATATAAATTAAATAAAAAGATGTTGAAGTTCTCACAATAATTGACAAGGCAAGATCTATTCCGCTGGTATATTCACGTTTCAACTGTTATAATAGATTTTTTATTATTATATATATATACTAAGGACGAACGGGATGGACGACCACAGAATTCATCTCCTTCGTCCGTTTAATCTGACGGTCATTACCCTCCCCCCCCCCCCCGGTTTAATATCTCCATTTCCGTCTGTCTCCTTTCTTTTCTCATCTCAGTTTTCATATGTATTTTTCTCTGTTTTCTCTGTGGTTGTGTATTTAGTTTC
>JAOQMS010000008.1:34255838-34267659 GCA_027563885.1 Erythroxylum longipes | reverse complement strand
TAAGGTGTTTTTCATTGGATTACGCCCACGTTATATGACTCCGGATAGTTGGCTAATAAGGTTTCTTTGAAATAACCTTACAGGGTAATAAGCTCACGTTTTATGATATTCTAGATAGTTGGGCTCCGAAAACGGGGTCCAACACTCGGTACGAGCTCTTCGATCCACAGCTCCCAAGACTTTACACATATAATATGCAATTATTTACTATTCAAACATGTTTCTCATATTTATACACTACCACATAAGAGTATAAAACACAATATCACTATTTTTTTAAGCTATAGAATTCGACCATTAAGCTTCTCACATGATTACTTCCCTTATTATTCTCATGCACTTTCTTTTGCATTTTCTAAGGAATTTAATGCCTTTGATCCAACACTTACACATTTCAAAGCATAATTAAGCACATTTTATCCAAGCACATTAGGTCACTACTCATCAATCTATGCAAAAATTCAAGTTTATTATAAGTAAACATGAAAACCTCTTTCCAATGCACACCATTAAAATCCTTAAATCCTAAGCCAAGTTCACTTACACATTTCATCAAACACTTAATGTGCATGACTTTCAAGTATTATTTTCAAGACTTTATCATAGCAATTCATGATCCTATCTTGTTATATACAAGCACTTCCAAACAATAACACATTTCACCACTCCATCAAATCCAATTCCCTTCATTTAAACCATCAATTTCAAAAGATATTCAAAATTTTATAAACTTTCACCAAAGAGTGGGTATCTCAGTTTTGGCTTAAGGAGACTTCTCCATGACACATTTCATTAATCTAAACCATATTTTATACATATTCAAGCATGGAGAACAACATATCTTAGCACCAAACTCAAAATGATAATGTAGAGAGAGATGGGAAAAAATTTACCTAAACTTTCCTTTGGTGCTATCTTAAAATCCTTTGAGAATTTCTCAAATATAATGATAGAATTAAGTTCCTTGATCCCAAATTAACTTAGAACACCATGGTTTCGGTTGGAGAATCAAAAAAATGGTGGAAATTTGGTGGTGGTCGTATGGTATTCTTCTCCTCCTCCCTTTTCCTTTCTTCTCCTTTCTTTCAATTAAACAAATTGTTTTAATGCTAAATGGTGGGATGCACGGCCACCCACAAGGAAATAGGGTATAGAATATTGACTCTTATTTGACCAAATATGGTGAATTTGCCTTTTTTTTCCCCTTAGCTTATGTGAAATTACCATCATACCCTTTAAACTTTTCCTAAATTTGCAATTAAGCCCAAAATTTGAGAATGACCAAAACTTTTATTTTCATTTTGATCCCTGGACTTTTAAAAACTATAATTAAGCCTCTTAAGTTTATAAATTACATATTTGTCCTCCAATAATTAAAAATTACTTTTAAATCCCTTATGTACATCAACTTTTCCAATTAAGTTTTCTACGTGTCCAATAAGCCTATAAATCATGTCTAATCACCTTTAAGGCATTAGAACACATTTAACTCTGCCACCATGGCCATATCCATCCAATGGACTCGGTTTTACACATTTAGAAGCTTATGTGTATGAAAGCTCCAAGATTTCGCATACTGATGAACTCTAAGTTCATATAAGGGCATATAACATTATATATCATTGATATAATATCGAAAGGATTCAAATACATTTTTGAACTCATATACAACCCTGTATATATCAATATACAGTAGAATCTCCAAGTATAGACTAAAAAAGGGATCAAAGAGTCTGACATTACAATCAACCTAAGGAACTACCAATTGAGAGAAAGGGGAATTATACCTATCCTTAATGCTAACCTAATCTATCATGAATTACTGGATTATTGGTTCTAGATGGTCCTAGGGTTGATTACTCTCTCTCGAGTTATAACCATTAACCCTAATTTATAAAATCTAATAAGATTATGGGAATTGCAATCTCTCGATTAACAATCTATCCAAAACCCTAATTAGATCTGAAGTTGTCCAAAAAACTATCAGGAACCTATGCAAGATTTGTCTTCACACAATTTACCGATTTGATTTAATTCTCCTTCTATTAAATCAACTGACTCTTGTTGGCCCAATTTAATTATTTTTTACTCAAATCACCTTCTCAGTTTATCACTGAATTATGAAATTGTAGAAACTAAATCACAATAAATCTAGTAAAAACACAAACAATCAAATTTCATTAAAACAAAGATAAAAACCCGAAAGTGAGTTTAGAACATCTTAACATTAAAAAATCCTATCATCAAACTGCATTTTATAATTCTATACAATAATAAAAATGGAAAATAATAGGAAATATGATCTTGAATGGAGATAGGAGGCAGCAATGTCGAGAAACTCCTGATATGAGAAATACGTCAAAGTCAGCTTCTTCTGCACTTCTCTTTCCTTCTTCTCTTTCTCAATCTCTAAACAATTATCTCTAAGGTTTCTCTCAAAAGTGGTTAATGCAAAAGTTGCTCCTCCTCTTTGTCTTATTCTTCAAATACCTTTTGTGCTCTGAGCAACCCTAGGGATTTTTCGGGGTCTAAAAGGCCTTAAAAATCTCTCAAATTTTGACATTTTTGAATGTCTGTGTGTATGCCCGACGCAAGCCACGATGACCCACATCAGAGCCTTCTATCATGATAGTGCAGGCCACAATCATAGGTCGTGTCTGGTGGGCTGACTCTAGTGCTTTTGTCACAATTGTGGCCTATTGTACCACGATCGTGGGTCGTTGTTTCTACCTGAATGTCTCCAAAATTTCTCCGTTCTTCACTGTTGACCCTGAAATACTAACAAATACATCAAGGTACCTCAAAAACATAATAATTAAGCTTGTACTAACCCATAAAACACTTTAAATATAAATAATTAGCAAAATAACACAATTCTAACCTAAACACATGCTAAACGAGTGAATTAACAATTAAATATGTATCAAACTAAGCCTCAAAACACTATGCAATTCTTACTTATCACTAAGCCTGTTGCCCTTTTATCACATGTCTTTAACTCAACATTAATAAATGTAAAGCTTGGAGTTTTTTTAATCATTTTATTAAAAATTTAGGTAGCATAACGGCTACATTTTGACATCCTTAAAATTTTCAAAGTCCTTATATAAGTTCAAAAAACTCCTATAATCATACCAAATTCTTAACTACAAATTTTAGACTTCAAGTCTATTCATAAACAATCTCAAACAATTAACTCATCACCTTAAAAAGCCTAAAACATATTCATGCATTTAATTTAAAATCATATATATATGTTTTCTTTACGAAAAAGTACATTTCAAGCATATTCATAGATATGCAATTGTTCTCAAAAGTATTTACAAGGAAAAAAATGCCTACACAGCAGCATGTGGCAAAGCTAACTACTCGAGAGCTGGAGTCCTTATTACTGAAAGCCTTGAGCATGAGCTTGGGAGGTTTTATTTTAAGAACAAAAAATAAGTGTAAGCTAAACGAGCTCAGTGAGTGTTAATGTTGTGTCTAGTTTCTATTGTTTTTAATTACCTTTATATCTTGATTTTGTTTACAAATCCTTGTGTTTTGATCCAAACGTGAGATAAATTGAGTGGAAATGATGTGAATATTGCATGAATGTTAATTGGACTATTTTGTGAATTTTGAATGAAGGTTGAAGGGAAAGTAACGAAAATTTTGCATGAAAAGAGAAATAAAAAAGAAAGAAAAGTGGTGACAAGTATCATTACCTAACATTCAAATTTGACAAGTGTCATTACCTAACATCCAAATTTTAGTCACGGTGGTGACTCAACTTGTCACCACCGTCACAAGTGGCCTCACGGGGTGACTTAACTTGTGACCCCATGACTACTCCTTCGCATTCACCTCAATCTAATATATGCAAGTTGACAATGTAACATCCCTATAACCACAAACACAATATCAAAATTTTCAGCGACCAATCTTTTTCCAAAGGCTAAATTGAAAGGGCCAGACACACTAATTTGGTTGGAAAAAAAGGAGATAGAGAGAAGTGTGGAAGTGGAGAAGGAGAGAGCTTTAGCTGAGAAAAAGTAAGGAGAAGAATAGTAGGAAGAGGTAGGCAGTGTGAGTAGTCGGTTATTTTGGGTGAACATCAACTAAAAGCAAAGGGCGAAAGCTAATGTGGAAAGCTTGAGAGTGGTAGAAGTAACTCCCTCTCCCACTATTGTTTGCTCTTTTTATTTACTATTTCTTATTGTTTTGCTACATTTACTTCTCTATTGTAGACTCATGCCCTGTTATGTTTAAATGACCGATACTCTGTTACATCAAAGAAGAAGATCTCAAAGGGCATTTTGAAGACGATTGCGAGGAACCTAAGCATGAAGATCAAGTAAATAACCATAAGATAGGTGAAAGGCAGTTAGTGATGAAGGAGTATGCTAGACCAGTGATTGGCATTGGCACTTTGTGCATACGTTTGGGAGAGGTAGCTAGGAACTATGAATTGAAGAGCATCCATTATAACATGTTGGCATCATTCTATGGGGTTCCCAATGAAGACTCTTTATACTTCACTTGGGAATTCTATACCACTCTCCAAACCTTTCTGTTAGATGGATTAAACGAAGATCAACTTAGAATGAGATGCTCCCCATACACAATAAAGGATCAGGCTAAAGCATGGTCGATGACCCTTCTTTTTGAGTCTTTGACTACATGGGAGGAAGTGTACAACAAATTTAGGGGAAAGTTCTATTCCCATCAAAAGACATATGAGTTGGGTACCAAGATAACTACCTTCACTCAGATGGAGGGATAGCCGTTGCACAAGGTGTAGGACTGCTTTAAGCTCTTGTTGATACAATATCCACACCATCATTTTCCGCTTCAGATGCTAAACCAATTTTTTAATGATGGGTTGATGCAGAAGTGTCAACACACGGTGTATAATGAAGTAAATCACTTGTTATTATAGAAATCACATAATATGTAAGAATACACAAGAAGGGGGGTTGAATTGTGATAAATCGTCTAAAATTGATATTTTTAAAAAACTTCTCGATTTTCTTGGAAGATTAAGACAATTTACAAAACAACGTACTTAAAACGTTTGAGTAATGCAACAACGGAAATAGTATCTATTCTACTAACAATATGAAATTAAAGAGATAAGGGATAGAGAATATGACACCTCAATTTATACTGGTTCACCCTTAACCTTATGGTTATGTCCAGTCCTCAGAGTATATATGAGATTTCACTATCTCGTTCAACTTTTACAAGTGTTATTTCACACTTCCAGAGCCTCTTCAGGTCTCTTTCACAAAGTATTCTTTATCTGCTATCTTAGCCTCTTCAGGCTGTAGCCTTCCCTTCCCATTGAAAGATTTTGAGTTTTCTAAACTCAAATTACAGGTCAACTTGATCTCTCTTCTTTCTTGTTTTTCACTCAAGCTATGTTTACAGTATAGTAAGTAAATAATTGAGAATTGAAAGTTCAAAATTGTAAGATTATCTGATTTGTTCACCGTACTTTTATCTATCACTATAAGTGATATTTATAGTCTAAATCTTCAACGGTCTTCTTGATAACTGCTTGTAGAATCTTCAGATATCAGTTGTTAGTTGAGTCCTGTAACTAACTCCAACTAACTAACTAACTGAAGTTGTAAGTTATTCTTCAATAATAACGTCTTGATTTGTTTTTTATAATTCATCTTATGTCATTGCTTCGTCTGATGTCTTCACATCGTCTGATGACTCCACATCGTCTGATGTCTTCGCATCCTCTAATGACTTTGCATCGTTTAATGACTCCACATCGTCTAATAACTTGGCATCGTCTAATGACTCCGCATCGTCTGATGACTTTGCATCTTCTGATGACTCCGCATCGTCTGATGACTTTGCATCTTCTGATGCCTCCGCATTGTTTGACGACATTGTATCTTTTGATGACTTTGTGATTTGTGCTGCTTACATCTATTTGCACACTTAACAAACTCACCAAAACAGTTCACACACTTCTATTATTATTATTATTTGACTTTCATCAAAATCAATAGAAGAAATGAAGTCTTCTTGACTTAACAATCTCCCCCTTTTTGATAATAACAAATAATCATAATATTAAAAGATAAACGAAAAGATATTCATATGAATAATTTTCAGACAAAGTTTTTATTTATTTAGACGAATAGTGCAAGATATACAATGTATAACAATAAAAACTCAAAATAAAATTTCCTCCCTTCTTTTCCTTTGCTCCCTACTATTTCTCCTCCTATTTGTTATAAATTAAAAAGAAATTATTTCAGATGCTTCAATATTTTAGAGAACAA
This sequence comes from Erythroxylum longipes, assembly GCA_027563885.1. Lineage (NCBI taxonomy): Eukaryota > Viridiplantae > Streptophyta > Magnoliopsida > Malpighiales > Erythroxylaceae > Erythroxylum > Erythroxylum longipes. The sequence continues at coordinate 34,261,372 of JAOQMS010000008.1, read as the reverse complement.
ACTTTTGATATCGATGCGGATCGTCTTGATATCTTCTTCTATAGTCACATGTAGAAGTTCCACTTCCTCATGAAGATCACCCACTGAGTCACTTAGTGCATCAACCTTAATATCAATTTCTTGAATCTATTTAACTAAGGCTTCATATTCTTCCTTCTGCTTTTGACTAACTTCAGTCCATCTGATGAAATTCTTCAAGGACTCCGAATCATCAGAAGAATCTTGTAGCTTCTCATTTTGTGGATGAAGATACTCAGAGACAGAGGATGTTTTGATTGAATCATCTAGTTCGATAATTTTGATAGAGGGTAATTGAAAAAATTGTATTTGTAGAGGAATGCCAAGATCATTAGGGTAGGATAGTTTTAAAATGGGTTTTCCTAGAAGGTGTAGAATATCTTTGACATAAGGTATGAAACCTATAGGTTTAAAGTGAATAAGTAAGTGCACCAAGGTTTCTAAATAAAAATTGATACCTTCAATTGTAATCTATTTGTATCTTCCTTCCAATATCTTCCCAACTAACTTGAAACTTTCATCTATTTTTGATGTGCCAGAGTTGCTTCCTGATGGTCTTAAAATGTGATGAGACATATAGATGCCTACAGGTTAAACTGTATGGCATACATCGTTGATTTGAGCCCTTTTGTTCTTACCCTTGGAGATCAAATCAAAAACTTTTAATTCCAAGGATTGCAGTATAGAATGCAACCTCGGGTTATTTCACTTAATCAGAAACTGATTAATGGAACTAAGCTAGCCTATAGTCATGACATGCAAACAAAATTAGCAAGGAAGAGGGTGGTTTAAATCTTTGGAAATTCGGACAAAAATAAGCGAATTGTAAGAAAATGTGATGAAAAGTATTTTTTTTGGATTTCGGGAATAGAAAAGTGATAAAACGAAAACAATGATCAAATGATGATAGTATCCTCTTGAAAACGAGCTTTGGCTATCATAGTTCAAAACGAATTTTTATGGGAGTGAATCACTAAGTTTCAAATGGTAAACCTTAAAGAACTCTTTAAGTCCAAGGTTTTAATCAATGAACTCCATTTCTTAAAACCTTGTTGAATGCTCTTAGTGTGTGCAATTGGTAAGTCAATGCAATAAGTCATTTTAGGATCTAGGATCATCTCAATATCAAATACAACTAGGCAGATAAAAGAGAATTAACCAAATCACAAATAGACATATATGAGACTTCATATATCCAAGTTCTAAGTTCTATATCAACAAATCCCAATAACACATTGAATGTCCAATACTTGATTAAAATCTAATCAAGAATATTTAACTATAAATTACAAATCCTAAACCTAGGAGTTCATAACAACGTAGCTTAACATGGAATAAACTACTCCCTTTTGAAGCCCATCGAACTCTAGCCGTTGCTAAATTTTTAAGAGGAAAGAGGTACTTAGCCAAGCATTACTCCAGGAGAATTCACAATCGGGAACCCACTGGAAGCATCCATGGTAGCAGCTATTGGTGGAGGAGTTATCGGTGAAGTGGAGGAGAGTGGATGATGGAATGTCCGAAGGTTTAGAGAGTAAGAGTGTTTTTTTTTTACTATGTCGGCTCTCTCTTAACCTAAAATGGTAGGTTTTTAAAAGAAATGAGTTATGGATCAGGTTGCACAGTGGGTAAACTTCCAAAAATGGTTCGGGTATTCGAAGGTTTGCCGCAGCGACAGATAAGTTAGCCGCAGCTAACTTTTCCCAAAAGTTTTAGCCACACTGTTGGTTCTTTCGCCGCGGCAATAGAAGTAATCTTCGCCTTGACTTTTGCCTTTCCTTGACTCTACATCTTCTTGAGTCTCTTCTCCTTGAGTCTCCTACAATTAACAAATGGTAGTTTGCAGTATCAACTGTTCTCAGAAAATTAATTAGTGCATTTAATACTGATTTATGACAAATTTTACTCTCAAACTACATAAAATAAAGGTAGACACTAAAGAGTCAAATTAAGCATAAAATCTAGAAATATGAGCCAAGAGGTGTAGTAAAAGTCATGAAAATGCCGCCAATTTATATAATAAACTTAGGCTCAATCAAATTCCCCCACACTTAGACCTTTATACTCCTGGACAAAGTTTATAAGAGTCAAAGTGACACAAGTGCAAAAGAAAATCCCGACCATGCTTAAAATAAGAGTAGGAAATTGGTAAAAATCACTTTCTTAGAAATCAATCAAAGTAGACTGAAAGAGTGCTAAGAAAATAAACACTATAAGAATTTAATCGAAGAGATTGAGCAAAAGAGATTTCACTCAAGGCAAGGTGTTTGCTCTTATCTCACTTATTTTTGGGATAATTTCACTCTAAAATCTGCCTAGTCCATTCTTTACCATAAGCTTGTGATAGTTCTACCTCTCCACTACAAGAACTATAATTTCGAAAATCAAGAGGACTTTTCAAGGTTGTAATGCACGGAAGGCTAGATGAAATGGATGGAATAGACGAAAGAAGAGAGAAAAAAAAAAGAGCACATGCACCATAATTTTGAAATAGATGTCAACTGTAAGACAATATTTACACAAACGACAACAATTTTTTTTAACTGAGAATATTTTCTTTTGATATATATATATTGTTCTTTTGAGATTTTTTAACCAATTTCTTGAGATAACTAAAAAAGAATGAGAAATAAAATATTGACACCATAAGAAGATGTGTGCATGTACTCAAAAATATGGCTCAAGGGGATAGCAATAGATAAGTGTTTGGGTCAATAGGGTTTTGAAAGAATGCCTCTATCATGTTGACAAAACTCTAGTTCATCAAGCTTTGAGTAAGAATTAAAACAAGTTCTAGAGAGATATGAAATTTAGCAGATACACACAACAATGAAAGAATTCAGGCCCAAATATCCTTCCAACAAGGTTAATATCTCAATTAACAATCTCAAGATTTAAAAACATACAGTGCTACTTAATCAGCATACCCTCACTTACTTTGTGTTGAAAACATTGAAAATGAAATTAGCCAAAAACTGACTATCATTTGAAGAATAAAAGGTATTTTCAAAAACACAGGGACCACTTTGAAACTTATAAAATCTTTGAGATACAAGAGTGACAAGAATCTAATTAGGGAGAATTGTTAAATTGAGGCAATTTTTTTTTAAAAAAAGTTTCTGCAAGAGCATGGCGCCGCTGCGAAACCAAGAGTTCGCTGCGACGAAATATTAAGTATGCAAACTTTGCCGCAGTGAAGAAAGAATTCGCCGTGGTGAAAAGAACTAAGTCTGCACGTTGCCGTGGAGAAGACAGAGTACGCTACGGCGAAGGCCTCAATCACCAAGTTTAAAATTTTGACATTATGCACAATTGACTTGCACAAGTAGTTAAATGCGCGAAAATGATGCACAATGTACAACAAGAATGGCAAATTGAAACATCCCCCACACTTAAACACAACATTGTCCGCAATATCGAAAAACAATTAACACGAATATATAATGAAGGGAAAGTGGAAGACACATTAGAAACACATCAGAAGTACAAAGAGAATTATATAAAAATTGCGATAAAAAAGTTTGGACATTACAAAATTAAACTGAGTATCTAAAAACTCGAACTACTCCATTGGGTGTCCATCCCCAGCATTAGAAGGATCTACTCCCGATGGGCTAGCATCGATAAGCGGGTCATCTTCATCAGAAGGGAGCTGAAAGTGCAGGTGCTCGGCGAGCAAAGCATCCATCCGCTAACGATACCGCCGATCTTGATCCTGTCGGGCAATTGCCTGAAATAAGGTCTCCCGGAGGGTAGCCAGGTCTGCAGAGAGGCCATCGACTCAGCTAGCGAGGGTCTATAAAGTGACGGGAACAGGAGGGGCCGGAGCCGGAGGATCGTCCTCGCTTGGCACTGCAGCGGCATGGTTGGTAACAACAACAGGAAGTGGGGTGGATGGGGTAGGAGGTTGGATTTGGGGTTGTTTAAGGCGAGCGTAACGAAATAGAGGAGCTGGGTGAAAATAGCTGTCATTGTTGAATTTCGGGACGTTGTGGGCCCAGAATATGTCTGTGATGAGGTGGGGGAAAGTGATGGCATTGGTGAGTTTGGCGGTGGTGATGGAGTCATGGAAGGCGGAAACAATGGCATGAGCTATGTCAACTAGGCGACCAGTCATTAGAAGGTAAAGGTACATGGCTTGCTGTTTCGTTGCGTAGGCTAGATGGGAGGTTGGGATGATGTTGTTACTAACAAGGTGGAGCCAAGGACGAGCTTCGGGTCGGAGATCAAAATGTTTTAGATAACGTTGATAGATCCTTAGTTGATACCAGATGGCACCCTCGGGACAGAGGGTACGAATAACATCGTCCCATGGATAATGATGGATCAACTGATCATAGTGGCAGCAGAGAATAGGAGGGAGATTATAATGCTTACGGATGCTTCCTGTGGTGAATGCATTGGGGGCTTTCACACCACAGAAATTAATTTCTAAGGTGTTGTGGAGTCGGGAATAATTGTAGAAATGGCGAACAAATTTATCGTTGCCCTGAGCCCTTAGTTGGACTAATCCCATAAGCTGAGAGTGTACCAGTTGACGGAGAAAGGGATTGTTGGGTGAAGTCAAGGGAAATGGGCACTCTCTAATGAATGGCCTAGCGTCTGTCTTTTCGACTAGGTCGGCAAATTTAAAATCAGCGCTATTTGGAGGAGCAGAATTACTGGATGAACCAGATGAACTAGATGAGACGGTGGGGGAATGGCGGGTAGGGTTTTTAATTCGAGGCATGTTCTTGCAGAAAAACAAACACAGAAAAATAAACAAATGGACTAAACAAAATTTACTGAAAGTCAAAACCTATGAAGTTCGCCGCGGCGAAAGCTAAATTTACCACGCCGCGGCGAGAAAAAATTTCTTCGCCGTAGCAAACATGCTCTAACTTCAACGAAAACAACGAGATAGGAAGTGGAACAAAGGCGAGATACTTACGAAGGAGACAGAGAGATGTGCAAATATGAACAAAGAACACGAAATGAACTGAGGAGAATGCAGGGAGAGGGATTTGGTGAAGGATAGTTTAGATTGCCGCGGCGAAGTAGAGAGAAGTGTACGAAAATGAGGAAGGGAATGGTGGGTTGATAAAGAAGTGAAGGGAAATTACAAAGAAGGACAGAGGAAAGATGAAAATTCAGAAGCAAAATAAGGGTAGAAATGCAATTTCACTCAGTATCTTCGCGCAGATAGATATGGCGCCGCGACGAAGATTCCCCAAAGTAAGCTCACCGGGGTGAACTCTTGATTTGGAACTGTCGCCACGGCGAAGTGAATATTTTGCCACGGTGAAGTTTTCCCGAGAGAAAAATGAACAAGACAGACTCTGAAAAATTCCACTGAAAAAGACTAACCGGATACTCAGCTCATATGCAAAGTCCTTAAGCATTAGAAAACAAAATGCAATTAATCCATTTACACCAGTTTCCTCAATCATATAAGATGGATCATACATCAAGCTAAAACACAGTGAACATAAAAGAGGAGATGAATTATTGAATTAAAATTGCATAAACTGAAAACT
>JAOQMS010000008.1:34244536-34255738 GCA_027563885.1 Erythroxylum longipes | reverse complement strand
GAGGGGTTTTCTTGTAAATTTATGTGTGTGTTTTGTTTCTGTCTCCGTCTCCGTTTTCTTGTCCTCTAGTTTTGGAAGGAACAAAAATTTTATGTCTCTGTCTCCGAAGTCGGGACAGAAATTGGTGAAAACAGCAAGCAAACAGATCGAGAATAGAATTTTTCTGTCCCTATCTTCTGTCCCCACCCACAAAAACAGCAACCAAAAGTAGGGTAATAGCACATGATCAGTTCATGCCAATACTTCACACATCTAAATCATAATATATACCTTTAGTTCATTTATTTAGCAATATCGTATTATTATTCTTTTGGATCGATTTCCAAAGTAACAGCAATAATTAACAAGACTTTTATTTGTTTATTTAATCGAACGTGAAAACCGACAACCTTTTGTTTCCTAAAAATTAACAATTTGGTGCAAAAAATAGCTGGCCAAACTATAAAAATATGATTTAGTCAAACAAAGAAACAATTTAGCTTCCATCATAGATGACGTATAACTTTTGGAAATTCTGTTTTTTATTGTTTTTTATTTTTTATTTTTTAAATAAAAATAAAAAAACATGCTTGTTGTTAACATTAATATAGTTATACTTTTTTTTCATTAATAATAATTAAATATTAAATAAAACTTAAGCAAAAATTATTTTTAATTAAATAAATTTATTTTAATCTCTTATATAATATTATTAAAAAATCATTAATAAAACTATTTTATTTTATTAAAATAAATAATTTACAAATTAATACTTATTTATAAATTAATACTTATTTAAATATATTTTAATTACTAAATCAAATTTTATTTGAAATTTATATATTTTGAAGATATTTTAAATTTAATAATTTTAATTTAATTTAATTTAATTGCAAAAATTAAATACATTATTAAGTAAAATTAAATTATTTATAATTAATAATTAAATTATTCATAATGGAATTTCTTTATTTAAACATACTTACCCAAAAAAAAATCTTTATTTAAACAAAGCCCCAACTTAGTTGTACTTATCGAAGCAGCCAGCTCAGACTTTTCAGGGGATTGGGAAGGTCAATGGACTCGGTTTTTAGCAGAAAACAAAAATTTTAAGAGACTAGATGCCCCAACTATCTAATAAAAATTAAGCCTTTTCTGTCTCGATCTTTAAACAAAAATTGCTAGATATGTTGATAGGGGGGTGGCGGGGTGCGGAAGGGGGAAGAAAAAGAAGAAGTTGGAGCATATTATTTTAACCATTCACGCATTCCATGATGCCATTATTTTCTTTATGAAATAATGTTGCGTACAGATCAATAAGAATATTCATATTAGAGGCATTCAATGACATTAAGATCATATTTCTTAAGATGTTGCTTACAAAATTAGCCTACATGCATTAAGAAACTTGATCGATTAAGAGAATCACAGTTAATCATGTGCAGTAGCGTATGTTTTAAGTTTCTTATTGTGCATATGTCATGCTAATCATCGAGATAATTTTTTACACAAATTTTATGGTTAACTATACATGATTATGTCTTTGTTTTGACTTTAGAAAACAAAATGTTAAATAGGTCCTTTTCAGATTTGCACAAAAGATGCACAAATCTGGCATTTGATTAATAAACTCGGACAACTCTTTGGGGTTAGTCACGCTGGGTGCAGAAGAAACATAGCTCGTAGGTTCATGATCCATTTTATCTTTTGTTATAATTAAAAAAAGAAGCCGTCCATCATAAGAATACCAACTTGTTTAATCAAAGTATAATGTATAATATATTGCGGCCTGTCTTTTAATGATTTATTGTGACAGTTTAATTTAATAGGAACTGTGTTATTATCATCTGTAAATGGCTGATACTGAATTTCAATTTAGACCAATATGTATATATATATTTAATGAATATATAAAAGTTTATCGTCTATATATGAATGATTGTTTTAACTGATATATTTTTCTGTATCTGCACGTCGCGCTTCTCTAATGGTGAACGACAATGGGCTGCCGCCTGTTGCTCAGCATTGCTTTGATTACGACTTCATCCTTTAATCGGCTGCTATCAAATTTGAATACGATTTCATCCTTCAAACCGTTGCAAGTCAACATTAATCCGATATCACATGTATCTTTGCTAATTTCCTATCTTTGTGTATCCTCAAAGTAGAAAGGATAACAAAAGTTGAAAATATCCAATGGAGGCAGAAGAAAGTTTCACAATACAAATTTTTTAAGAAGGATATTCTAGTTTTGTGTTCCTGAAAATTCTATGTACTTAAATGTAGTTTTGAAGGCTGTTATAATTGACTAGTTAATAGAATAACATCCTTTCATTGTATACTTTTACAATTTTTTAACAAAGTCTACGTTACTTATTTTGTTACAAATACATTGTGTTTAAAAGCTTATATTTCCTTAATTATCAAATAATGGAAAATTTAAATAAATAAAATAAAAATTATGAGGAATATTACCCCAATACCCATAAGAACAAGAATGTGCATATACGACATTGGGAGGAAGATTTTGAGCCCAGCCGGCAAATATTTGTCGTATTGATTTGCTGCCCTAAGCTCTAAAACCTTTTATTATTACATCTCACCGGCCCAGGACGTCTGGGTGTATGCGGACATCAATAACATAAATAATCCTTTTTAGCTTAGAATCCTAGAAAGTCTGTAAACCCTATGTATAAAAAGATTTTTTTTAAAAAACCTTGAAAAGTCTGGGTGTACGCGGACATCAATAACATAAATAATCCTTTTTAGCGTAGAATCCTAGAAAATCTGTAACCCTATGTACAAAATGATAGAGAAACCCTGAAAGAGGGAGAGAAGATTTGTCTATTCCTTGAGAAGTCAGAAGAGGAAAATGATGGACCGGCGATTTCTATCCGTTGACAAGTCAGAGGAGGAAAGTGATTCTATCCTGACAATCCCACGATCAATTAGGGAGTTTCACACGGAATGGAAAATTCAACAAATACTCGATCAAAATTAACAACAAAAAAAAAAGAGAGTAGTATGTTGAGATTAAGTTTACAATATTAGTTTGAATTTTTAAGCATTTAATTTATTTAGAAAAGCTAAACACAGCACAACAAGAGGAAGTCCCTGTGGTGTTTTTTAACTGTATGAAAGGAAAACGGGAAGCTGTATTCATAGATCAAGATTCTTCACAACTAATTAAGCCAATGGCGTCAACACTCATGCCCTATAAATAGGGTGAGATGCTTACAACATTCTTACCTCAATAGAATTTCTTCCTCAGTTACAGGGCGAGAGTCAGAGAGAGACAAGGAACGGCAGAGATGGGAAGTACAAACTCCGACTCTTTTCTCAAGAACATACCGTCCATCAAGTTTACTAAACTCTTTATCAATGGAGAGTTCGTGGAATCCGTTTCAGGTTTATGCGCCTCTCTCCTTCTCCTTCTTCCTCTCTATAGGATTTGGATACTCCACCGTCTACATAAAAGACAAATTTCTTGTTTCTGCTGGTTCTGTGGTTTTGTTCTACTTGCATCATGGAGTATTATGGTTATCGCTTGTCATACATCATTTCTTATGCAAATGTTGTTATTGATTTTTGGTCCTCTGATAATCTATCTAAGATTCATCTCTGAATCAAAGTCCATTCTATGTTCAATTTCATTTATCTCAATTCATTTTTAGATGGTTTACAATTCATCAGCTTACTTCCAAGTTTATTCACATATTAAAACAACATGGAATAGAGATAAAGATGAGAGGATGATGCAATTAGATGTCACAATATAGTATCACTGTTTAGCGCAATCATAACTCAAGAAATAATATGAGTTTCCTTACAATTATTTCTTACTTTTACTATCTTTTCCATCATTAAAATAAGCTTATTGGTCAATCGGGTGAAATGTAAAAAAATAGGAGCTGAACCTCCAATAATTCTTGGAATGCTACTTGCACGTGATAAAAAAAGAAGCTGTACCCTTGTCCTTTAAAATTGAAATTAGATGTAGTGCTTCATGTTGGCCCACCTCATTTAATTTTGTCAATTATTGTTTCAACAAAAATAATTATGTGCACTTGTCTCTAAATGAACTTTGACGACAGACGAATTTCTAATAAATTAGGAACTATTAATATTATTAAGCCCTATCATCTCTTCATTCCTGTAGTTACAAGCTAATATGCCATCATGATAAAATTTGTAAGGAGTATTTTATTTACAATTTCTGTTACTTTGCTAATCAATAAGCACAAAACTAATTCATTCATACAGGAACGGTAGGCCAATATTTAACAATTTTTAGTTTTTGGTTATGGGAGGAAAAGAAAGCTAAAATAGAATTGTCTGAGTACAGGAAAAACATTCGAGACAATAGACCCAAGAAGTGGAGACGTGATTGCAAGAGTTGCAGAGGGTGATCAACAAGACATTGACGCGGCTGTGCAGGCTGCTCGCCATGCATTTGACAATGGTCCTTGGCCTCGCATGTCGGGTTATGTACGTTTTATTTTTATTTTTATTTTTTTTGTTTCATGCTTTTATAGGATTGTCATTATGTGTAAAGACTTGCATATACCTTACACGAATATATGGTATTAGGCGAGAGGAAGGATTATGATGAAACTTGCGGATTTGATTGAGGAAAATGTAGAAGAATTAGCGGCACTAGATTCAATTGATGCTGGAAAGTTGTTCAGTTGGGGAAAAGCTTTTGACATTCCTCACGTGGTAACGCTGCTGAGGTATTATGCTGGTGCAGCCGATAAAATTCATGGAGATGTGTTGAAAATGTCACAAGAGCTTCAAGGCTACACACTCCATGAACCTATTGGTGTAGTGGGACATATCATACCCTGGAACTTCCCTAGCACTATGTTCTTTGTCAAAGTTAGCCCTGCTCTAGCAGCTGGATGCACTATGGTTGTTAAGCCTGCTGAGCAAACACCCCTTTCTGCTCTCTATTATGCTCATCTTGCCAAGCAGGTAATCTTGTAAAAAGAATCACATTTGGTTATGTTTGACATTTATATTAGTGATATCCACTTCAATTTTGTTTAATCTATCTTTCACTTTCTTTTTTTGTCAATATGTCAAACAGGCTGGAGTCCCTGATGGAGTGATCAATGTTGTGACTGGATATGGACCAACTGCTGGTGCTGCTCTTGCTTCTCATATGGATGTTGACAAGGTCAATTTCATTTCATATGTATTGAGGCTTTTTAGTGGAGTATAGTCGTTGTGTCTTTTGTCCCTTATATCGTTGAAACAAATAAACACTAAAGAGACTATTTTATGTGATTCTCGAGTTGAATTTCTTATTCTTAACTTTTGATCTTAAATCTTTCAGATAAGCTTTACTGGGTCGACAGAAGTTGGACGACTAATAATGCAAGCTGCAGCAGCTAGCAATCTAAAGCATGTTTCACTCGAATTGGGAGGAAAATCACCTCTCCTTATTTTTGATGACGCTGATGTAGATAAAGCTGTAGATCTCGCTCTCCTCGGCATTTTGTTAAACAAGGCAAACTTGTCCCTTGAATTTCATCAATCTTGTGTATATATGCTTTGATTTTCGTCTTAAAATGCATATGGTGACATAAACTTTCTTCCACTTATCATATATTCTTAGGGTGAAGTGTGCGTGGCAAGTTCACGAGTTTATGTTCAAGAAGGTATCTATGATGAATTTGTAAAGAAGCTGAAAGAGAAGACAAAAGAATGGGTTGTTGGAGATCCATTTGATCCCACTTCCCGACTTGGTCCACAGGTAACGAAGTTTAGAATATTGCGGTGGCATATACAGAACTTATGGTTTACAAGAAAACTGGCCTAACATAATTGAAATATCCTTTTTCATTCCATAGGTGGATAAGCAACAGTTCGACAAAATCCTAACTTACATCCAACACGGAAAAAGAGAAGGAGCCACCTTGATAACTGGTGGTAAGTCTATAGGAGAGAACGGATACTATCTTCAACCAACAGTTTTCACCGACGTTAAGGTAACGTGAATTATACCATTCCATAGACACATGTTTTGTGGGAACTATTTTTTGATTACTTGTCCTGATTTACTGTTTAGGAGGACATGCTAATAGCAAAGGATGAAATTTTTGGACCAGTTATGTCGCTAATGAAGTTCAAGTAAGTTTAATAATAGATCTAGATCAAAAGTGATTTTGTTTTGTTATTGTCAACACGCTTAGTAATGTTGATTCAAATGGGTAATTGCAGGACCATGGAAGAGGCAATTAAAAGGGCAAATGATACCAGATATGGTTTAGCTGCAGGGATCGTCACCAAAAACTTAAATATAGCTAACACCGTCTCAAGATCAATACGTGCTGGAACGATTTGGATCAATTGCTATTTTGCTTTTGAAAATGACTGTCCCTTTGGAGGATACAAGATGAGTGGATTTGGAAAAGATATGGGATTGGATGGCATCTATAAGTATCTCCATGTCAAGTCTGTTGTAACTCCCATTTATAATTCACCATGGCTTTGAGGTCTCCCAGAAATGTTATTCAAGTGAAATCATGTCAATTTTAATTTCATTTTTGTAATTTTATTTTTTTCATTTTGATACATATGTTAAAGAACTTAATATATAGACAATAAGAACCTATTAAACTTTGCAATCGATTCTAAATTTAAAATTTTGGTTTTTGTATAGCTTTTACCTTTTACCGGTACTTGTTTTATTTAAGAAAAAGATATGGGAACATCTATTTACTTGTTTTCATAGTCATTATAGAATAATTTACTCATCATACTATAATTTATTACAAACAAAGCATAGTTACGATTAATAATTTATTCTTTGATACTTCAAAAGAACACAATATAAAATTTAGTTAATAAACAATTTATAAAGCCGAAATACATTTAAGTCAAGGAGAAGACCAAGACCGAAGAAAATCAAGGCACAATATGTCTATAAATTTATTTATAATTTTTCTTATATCACCTACTTGGTTATTTTAATGTTGTAGAGGCTTTTGGTGCATAAGCATGTACTGTTTTGAGCTTAATGCATAAATACTTTTATTTATAAAAAAAATTAAGGTTTCTATTTTAAAAAATCCTCTTTATCTTTAAAATATCTTTTTAAAAAATTTTGAAATATTTTTGGATCAATTTTTGGATAAAGAAGTGAGGTTTGATCTTTGAAAGAACTTGAAAATTCTTTAAAACACGTTTTCAGACATAATGATTGACTAATGTGCAGGTGTGATCAACCAATGCAATGTGTAGGTGTGATCAACTAATGCGTTAGGAGTTTTGAAAAATTATGTACCATAAGGTTGCACATAATATTGGTTGATACATTAGTCATCTAATATCATTGTTACTAGTTGTTACAATAACTAATTTTTGTGTCTCCCAATTTTTTAGAGCTAGTATGAGTATAAATACTAGGGAGTTTGATTGTTGAAATTTTGTATGACATTTAGAAGTTACAATTACATAATTACAACATTTTTTTAGCATTTACAAGCATTCCTTCATTGATTGTGAAGTGATTGAGTGTTCTTAAGCATTAAAATGAGATAGCAATGTCTATTTGAGTTACAAACATCAATTACGACTGGTGTTCTTGTATTTGGGCATTATAAAATGCAATAGGGTTTCTTTTCATTGTTTAAGGAAGATTGTAAGGGTTTTTCTTTGTTGAACACATATGGTTATAAGAAAGTCCTTTGTTACCTAAGAATTAGCAGAATCCCAAGAGAGACTTAGAGAATAGACCTAGGTAAGATTTGTTTACTAAATCATTATAAAATCAATTGACAACTTCTCTTTCATATATTCTTTACTTTATTCTTGCTTGATTGATTGTGTTTAATAAAATTACCATCACATTTCATCATTCAAATTGAAATCAATTAAGGAAAAGTTTATTAATTTATTACAAATTCTTAAATTCACTCACTTCTAATTCACTCCTCTTTTGGGTACCATTAAGGACCATTTATTGGTATCAAATATGGTCTCCTTATCATAACTTCTAAATTTTGAAAAAAGAACTTAATGGAATAGGCTAAAAGCCCAAATTAGGGCTAAATTTTTTTTGGGTTTGATCAATGTAAAACCAAATCCTTTAAGTTGCTCAACAAAGGTGTAATAGTTCACGGGTCTGCTCAATGTTAGACTATTTTGGACAAAAATTATGAAGTTTCATACACGCACCGTTATGTAGAAACGTGTTTGCCTAAATAGTGAACATTGATTTTTTTACTTATTAAATAATTGTAATTTCGCTTGGTACCAAGACTACTGGTAAATTACCACTAAAATTTAAAAAAAATAATATATCTATTAAATACATTCGTACAGCTTATCTTGTACCTCACTCACTTATAGAGACACAGATCAAACCTTATTGCCGCTTTTCAGTGTTGTCTTCCTCTCTTTTACTGTCGTTCCTTCTTCGATACGTTGCTTAATGTACCTCTCTTTTTTTCTCTCTCTTATCACCAATCCATCAGCTGTTTAATTTTCTGTGACGGGTGTTTATAAGATGAAGTAGCTAACCAACCTAGAGCAATTGGTTCTCAGAGGATTTCTCTCTAAGTTTGACATAGATCAGAAAACATATATTTCGAAGTGATTATACAAAGCATGTTTACCTACTTTCACTCATTGCATGACAAACTACCGTGACAAACTTGAAGAGCCTCCAAAGGACAATGTTTAGATTCTACCGCATTCTTGCGGCGAAGTTTGTCACGGTCCTTTGAAGCACAACTGTGGTCATTTCTATTTATTGATGCTCCATCCTGTACCATGTCCTTCGTGCCCAATACTTGTTAAAACGAGATGCTTTTATGGGAAAATTGAAAATGTTAGGCGATGTGGTCACAAGCTGTTTTCGTGCGATAGTGTGTGCAATAAATTATTAGATTGTGGAATTCACTAGTGTAGAGAGATTTGCCATGGTGGGCCTTGCCCACCTTGTCACTCTCACGGGGTTTATAGATGCTATTGTGGGAAGACATTGGAGGAGAGAGAATGTTGTGAGAGGGAATTTCAATGCAAGAATCCTTGTGACAGATTATTGGGGTGTGGGAAGCATGTTTGCCAGAGAGGGTGTCATTCAGACGATTGTGGGGTATGTCCTCTTCAGGAGAAGAGATGGTCTCCATGTGGAAAAAGAGTGTATGAAGGAATTCCATGTGATGTTGTTGTTCTTATGACCTTTGATTAAATGGGTAATGAATATGTTTCCCTTCTTTATTTTCTGTTTTCATAAACTTGTTCCTAGCTGCATATTGGAAGATTTAACTAAATTTAGATTAGGTTTGTTGCTGTCAAGATTTGGTTTGTGAAAGGAAATGCCAGCGACTGAGAGATTGTGGATGACATGAATGTAAGCGTTGATGCTGTGATGGTGACTGCCCACCATGTGGGGAGGTGTCTCTTGCAATATAAACTTGTTCTTTGTGTGATAGTTATGTGGAGGTTATAGTAATTGTTGTAAAATTTTAGGTTTGTGGTAAGAGGCTTCGATGTAGGAATCATAAGTGTCTTGCCCATGTCATAGGTATGTTCAGTTCCTAGCCTTGCTTGCTTATCTTGTTATATCTTTCAAGTATATTATGTGTAGATCTATGTGCACTCCATTTAAGTGCTATTTTGATTAGAACATGCGTATGAAAAATATCTTTGAGGTTCTATAAGGATCTCATAGCTGTAGTTGACTTAGTAGTAGGACCATTTCATTTAAATGATTAGAAATTGTAAGACGTAATTATAAGTCTCTTTAAAACAGTTTCTCGATAACTGGTTTATTCTTCTAAAGGTCCCTGTGCTCTTTGTCCTGAGATGGTTGTGATCTCTTGTGCTTGTGGCAAGACAAACTTTGAGGCAAGTACTTCTGTTTGTACTCTCCTTACATTTTATACAAGGTGCTGGATATGATTATTTGAATGACTGATGGATTCCTTATTAGGTTCCATGTGGTACTGAGATGAATCAATAACCTCCCAAGTGTCGTAAATCATGCGTCAAACCTCCTTTATGCATGCATGCATCAATATCTAAGGTACTAATGGTAGTTCATCCATTTTTTTTGCATTGTTGTATTATGCATTTTTATTGCTATAGCTCCAAATTATGAGCAAATTCTTTAAAAGTTGTACAATATGCTAGGAAATCGCTGATGATTTTTACATGGTTTTATTGTCCAGCCCCATAAATGCCACTATAGAGCATGCCCTCCTTGTCGGTTTATTTGTGAGGAGGAGTACCATTATGGCCATAAGTGCAAATTAAGGCTTTGATCTCTTTAAGTTAATGAAACATTGGTTAAGAAAATGATTGGAGCATTTTCAAATTTCAGACCTTTGATTTTCTTTTCTGTTTATTGTTTAGCTTTCATGGTCCAAGACCCCCTCCTAATCCTGATTTTACGTTGAAGCCTACGAAGAAAAAGAAAAATCATCAAAGAAAAGGTATGGCTGGAATTCCATGCCCTACATGCTCAAAACTTGTTTGGAGATCATGTGTTGGTCAGCACATTGGAGCAGAAAGGATGGTTTGTATCACTTTCTTTTATTGGTTACTTATTTACTTAACACATTAGCTGAAGTATTGTTGGATCGGAAAAATAAATCATGCACAATTTGGATAAAACGGTAAATTTCAAAACTTTTTAGAAATCAAAATTGCAGCGGAAGCAATATAACCAAATCAACATGTATAGCCGTACATGATACGGCATAAGGATAATAAACATAAGAACAAGGTGGTAGAAATTATATTACCAACTCCTTTGCTATAGCTTTAACTCCTTGCTGTGCTATCCTATGCTCGACAATATAACCTCTCCTAGGAGATGTATCCTCTTCTTGTTATTGTATCCTCTTCTCAATATTGTATCCTCGACCAATCCGATCTACTACTTGTTCTTTTTGTACAACTTGGCTAATATGATCCTTTAGTGGGAAAGGAGAAGAAAACTTGAAGAGATTTTTTCCTTAGAAGAAAGAAGCTAATTTTTGAGACACTTTTCATGCAATTTTCGTCTATACCATGTAAGATAGGAGAGAGAGAGAGTCAAAAATGCAAGAACTCCTTTTTACACCTTCTCAATTTCGGTTTATATCAAAAGAAAGAAGAGATTTGCATCAAATGTATCACTTCATTCTTCAATCATTCATAAAGAAGCCAATAAATGAGACTCTTCTCATTTGTCTTTAAGATGGCTATATGAAAAGACAATTAACC
>JAOQMS010000008.1:34233060-34244436 GCA_027563885.1 Erythroxylum longipes | reverse complement strand
TGAATGCATGAACATAGCAAAACAATTTTAAGCATTCCTAACCCGTTCCAAATTACTAATTTACCCTTCCCATTGGTAAGGGGATGTTACAAACCGAGTCAATAGGAATCATACCTTTTTATTCCTTCTATCTTTGTCTACTCCTCTCACTCGACCACATACAACTGTTGCTTGCCAACTCCTCCAACAAATCATAGGTTGCTTCTATCGTTTTCCTAATTAATGAACCTCCAGCTGCCGCATCAATTGTGCCCCTTATGCTCGGATTCACTCCATTATAAAATGTTTAAAGTAGGAATTTCTTCAGGAGGTTGTGATGAGGGCAGCTCCTTTGAAGTTCTTTAAATCGCTCCCAAGCTTCGTAAAGAGATTCTCCATCGTTCTGTTGGAAATTTATTATTTCCATTATAATCCTTGTCGTCTTTGTTAAAGGAAATTATTTTGTGAGGAATGCTTGAGCAAGCTGCTCCCAAGTTGTAATCTGGCCTAGATTTAGAGACTTATACCATGCTTTAGCTCGATCCTTCAATGTGAATGAAAATAATCGCAACTTCACTTCATCGTCAAACATTCGTTGAATCTGAATGTGTCATAGATCTCCAAAAAATTTGCAATGTGGGCATTTGGATCCTCGTTAGATAACCTATAGAACTGCACACTGTTTTGAAGAATGTTGAGTAGCGCTGGCTTTATCTCAAAGTTATTTGCTTGAATTACTGGCCTCGCCACTCCTTGAGGACTAAACCCTAGCCTCATGAAATCCATGAGTGTTCTTTCTGGTCCTCCTTGCTCTCTTTCTTCAGCCATATTTTGATCTGAGAAATTTAAGTGCTTTGCCCTTCTTATGTCTCTTTCGTGCTTTTTAATGTCAGGGAATTCGTCTTCAATAACTTCTTTTGTCCTCCGTGTGCTCCTTGTGTTCATGCACCTGCAAGTCCACAAGGTAACGTATCAAAATTCTTAAATCAAAGTATTCTAAATTAAACAATATGCTAAACAATCAAACCTCGGCAACAACGCTAAAAACTTGTTGATGGATTGTAAAACCTATCTATTTGTTTTACTCTCAAAAATTACAATTGAACAGGTCGTGACTTGTAGTTAGAAAGAGCGGATATTGATCCCACAGGGATTGATGCCTAGACACCACTTAATTTAGAAAAGACTTTATTTAAGAAATAAATTTTTTTAATGCAATTAATCTAGAAGATTAAATTAAAATTAAAAGACTAATGTAAGCAATGGACAATACCACAATTGTAGAAAATCTGAATTCAAAGATCTAAATGCCAGAGATTACTTTTTCCTTATTCTGTCTCCCTCATGTTTCATTGATTGAATTGTGTCTCATCCTAGATTTCCAGATATACTAATTACCCTCTCTCAAGGTGTAACTATTTGTCCCTAATTGAATTTACGGGAATTAATTGAACGATCTCTCAACCTACCCAATGACTCTACCGATTCAACTAGTTATTACACTATCCTATAGATAATCAATTGACTAATTGAGATCTCTCTTCTAATTATTCAATTGACATAATAGTTGCTAGTCTATAGGTCGCCAACTCTCGTTGTACAATCCGACATGATTTCATCTCACTCGCTCTCTCGAATTGTTGTAAGATGACAATTAAGAACAACAATTATCAAAGACACTTCATTCAATTCAATAAAACATGAGTTTTGACAAAATAATGAAAAAATCAATCCCTAATATGAAATTAGCCTAACATAGCCTCCATAACACTATCAATATTCAAATAATCCATCTTTACAAAGAAAGGAAGAGATTAAAATGATATAAAGTGAATAAGAAAACTCCTCTTCATTGCCAAAATCTGGAATTTTAGTGTTGATATGCTATTTTGCCCAATCTTGATTATGATTATTGTTTTCAATCCTTCCTTGATTCTCTGAATATGTGTTCTTCACCTAAGGACAGTCTTTCTACAGGTGGGTGTCGTCTCCCTCGAAGATGGAGTCTCAATTCTCTTTATATAGTCTAAAAAATTAGGTTTAATGAAGCCTCACAGATTGCCTCAGATTTCAATTCTCACGCCCGTGGGAATTACAAGCAGAAACATTTTGTCTCGATTTCCCACATCCATGGGAATTTGCCTAATTCCCACGAACGTGGGAATTGGTCCCAGATGTAATCCTCTTGTCTTCTCCTCTATGCTCTCTTGTTCATCCTCCAACTTGCTTCCTCTCCTTTCCTACATAAAAATAAGCCATTCTTATCCTCAATTAGCATCTAGTACACAAGAACACAATGAAAATCAAACTTAATGAAAACATACAAAATGAATCCTAAACTAGAACAATAAGCAACAATTATGCTAGAAAACACATGCCAATTACCTATAAAAACACATCTTAATGTACACCTATCAGATAACTTTGGAGACCTCAAGTCAAAGGATCACTTATACAATCATCAAAATGAGAATTCCATAGACATACAAGTAATGTTCCAAATGGATTTGTCATATCGAATCTATTCAGCGAACTTGTTCTCCAATAAACACCTACACGTTTGTTTAAGTATCTTCATACTTTAGTCTATGAGATCGACTACTTTGTTTATAAGGAAAAACAAAAAGTGTGCTAGTCTTTTTATATTCTATTAATGTCCAGTCTTAAGAGAACAATGACTAGGAACATTTAGGGATAATACATAAATGCAATATGAATCTTATAATTGTAATCTCATTACAATTTCATTTTCTATGTATAATTATCCCATAGACTTTATCATATACATCTACACATGTACAAGATAAATAATGCCTTTAAATATTTTGTCACTAAACTACAACTAAAGTGATTGGCTATATGACATAAACCAACAATCTCCCACTTGTACTAAGCCAATCTTTTAAGTATCTCATACCATATCACCATATGGCAATTCTACTACTACTAGAACAATGACTTAATGAGAGAATTCTACAAGATTCTCTATAGTGAGAACTTGCTTAGATCTTATAACTTCCAATCTTAATTATCATCATAATTAAGAAAATTTGCCTAAATACATCCTGAGATCTTTGATGAAACCTTATCTCCTTTTGCTTGCCCAATGGCTCTAATATTCCACAGTACATTATTTTCTTGAACAATGTAAGAAACTATATCAAGTTCATTAAAGAACTTATTAATCCAATTAATCATTTATATTAAATGAAAATATTTATGACTTAATTACCAACCATTGCTACACTGGAGCCTTTCCAATCTTGAAATGATATTGGTCTAAGTAAAATAAACCTTAATTAGGATTTGCTTTTAAAGTTATATCCTTATCTCTTTGAACTCAAATATCAACTCATATATAAAATAATTGATATCTTTAATACTTCACAAGTATCTGATATATCAATTACTAAACATCTTTAGTACATTATCTATGTACTTGGACTTAGAATAGGTTAACAACGTCCAATCTATCTTTATAGATCTAATTCTCATAATGAAGTTATTACCTTTTCTGATCCAATAAGAGTTGTTCTTAGATAATTATATTTTCAACAATTGAAAATTAAAATTTTGTTCTCCATAAGCAACATGTCTCTACGTACTCCTACTGAAGAGACAACTATACTCCCCTTCTTATAGAGATGATAAATTCACAATCATCTCCAAAATAAACTCTTTGAATTCATCATGAAAATGGATGTTTCAACGTCTTGTAACCTTCAACTATACATCAAATGTATTTATAAAGGCGATAGTTCCGATTGGATGTATTATCATGATATTTAAACTTCTCAAATCCATCTTACTATTTATCTTAAGAACCATTCTATTATAAGCATAGATTGAAACAAACAATTTGTTTAATAGATTTGTAAGGTTATATCTGACCTTTTGGATATCTCATAATTTTTATTACCCATTTTAGTTCTAAACTTAATGGATAATACATGCTTTAACTAAGCATCACATCCTTTAAGTCATTAACTTTGACTCTTTCAAAGATTTAGCATTTCATACCTAGTATGAAATATTTCTAATTGATTCAATTGGAACTATAGAACATAAGTCATTGTACTAGGCATTTCTATAAAAGAAATACTATTGTATTGTATAATATCTCATATTATATTTTCCTCCTTACATAAATCTATATTCTTATGAATTTAGTTTTGAAAGTATTCACTAGAGAATATATTTCCCTATAGATAACCAAAATTTAAAACTTACCATAATGATCTCATTGAAGTGCTTCAACATTCTCAATGCTTAAGTTCTACTTACATTTTAAAAATTATGAACTTTTTAAAATTTTAAATCATTATTTCATTTAATTCATATGACTATATAAAGTCATTCCTAATCCAATGAAATATAAGTATCATCCTTTTACAAATTATTATTCCATCCAATACATCACATGTATAAGATTTAACAATTTAATTCCATCATCATCCTTTCACCAAAGGCTGATTTGGTTATTCTTCAACATGACAAGTTTCATATGATTCATAATCAAAAGGATACACATATCCTTGTATGTAACATTAAAATTCCCGGTATATTGATTTAATCAACATGGTATAAAAGGATAGTCTCAGTTATCCAACTTTGTATTCTTGTAATTTATGTTAGGCATAAGTCTCCTTTGATACAACACATATAAACTATTTACGTAAACTTGGATCAACTATTTTTACTCAACAATCTATTTCTTATCATGCTTTGAACATTATAATAATGTTGAATCTAAATTCAATATGATATACTCATATGAATGAACTAGAAATACATATGATCTCTATCATATCTCATATAGGCAAGAAGGTTAAACAATCAATTTTCTTCTTATAACAACTATTATCATACTATATGTAATAACCTATTTTTCCATACTAAGGGTTAGGACATAGGATCCTAGACCACTGTACATAAGAAATAGTATTGACAAAATTATAAGATACATTATGTTCACATGCATATCATTAGTATAAATACATGAATTATGATTTTGTAAACATTGTAAAGACTGTATATGCACTCAATTGACATATTTTGGGGTATTAAAGATTTAAAGTGATTATGATGTGAATTGTGAATTATTATGTCTTAAAATTTGGTTGATGGATTATAATTGGTGATTTAGTATTTATTTGATAAAATTGGGAGATCTATAAATTTATGTGTATTTTTGGATTAGGAAAAATGCCAAGTGGCAAGATAAATTAACAAATGGAAATAGAAATAATTGACACATGGTAGTAGAAATGAGTGACATGTGGCACTAGCTAATTAGGTGAAAAATGACTTGGAGATTTAATGATAATTAGCTTAGAGATTGAGTGACAATTGGACCAGAAATTAAATGACATTGGGCAGCATAATTAGAAGACATTTTTGCTTAGCTCTCCATTTGACAAGGGTCATGACATATTTCATGACACTCACCAAGCATTTACTTACCATGCATTTAACCATCTCACGATATACACACTCATAGAAGACCATCTTTCATTTGTTACTTTTTGCTATATGCTCTTTCTTCTCTCCATTCACGATACTCTCACCAACCCACACCACGTTGAGTTTTTTATAAAACCTACACTTGCCTCTCTAACAAAATTTAGTTATCTTTATCTTGTTACTAAAAACCCAACCTATTCTACCTTAAAATGTTAATGATCGTGTGAGCTTGGAGGGGCTAGGTTAACCCATGATTTGAAGAGATTTAGAGTTAAACAAGTAAGTATATTATTATTCTTCATGGCTTGTTTTAATAGAAACATATATGATATGGTGTTAATGGTGTGTGAAGTGTGCTGGAACGTTGATGAAGAAATGGATATGTTTGTGTTTTGTTTTTTTGTAAATGATTAATAATAGTTTATGTATTATTATATGGATGATTTTGAGCTGGGATTGAGGTGAATTTGATGAGGAATTGAAGTCTAAATGATGAACTATGCATAATCTGTTTAAGTTTGGTAAGAAAAATTTAAAAATCTGGAAAAAAAAGGAAGAAATTAGTTAGAAATTTTTGGATGGAATAACCCACGATCGTGGGAAGGGTATTAGACGTAAACCTTTCTCTTTTAAGTGATTATTGAATCAACTAATGATAAGTTACTTTAATATGATGCATTTAGACTCAATTGAGGCTTGAAATGAGCCTAGTTTGATGCTTGAATAGTTGATTAAAGTGTTTAATATATTTAGGTTGTTAATTGAGGTTATAACTTATGAATGGATTGTTGATATCAATATGTCTAAAATCTAGAATTTTATGAATGATATAGGAATGATGGTGTTCTTAGGAAAGCAATTATGATTGAAAGAATATTAGTAAAATATATTAGGTATGAATGAATGAAAATTTGGATATTGTGTGATTATATTATGCTATAAAAAGATTCAGGAATGTTTAATTGATGAATTTAGAATAATCAAGTGTTAATGAGGTATAACTTAAGTGCATACAAGCTATAATGTTTGAATGATTATGACTTATGATTTAAGGATACATACCCGGCAATAGTCAATTGAGCATGCTTTGGACATGTCACATTCTTGTGCATGATTGAATACTTATGTGATTGATTAATTTAGTAATGAGTATAAATGTGTGTATTGCATGATTTAGACGCATAATTTGAACACCAGCATCCAGACATTGCCAGGTCGTTAAGGTAATAGCCATCTGGAGTGTACTGTGAGTCAACCTAGATGTTTTCTCACTAAAATTGATTTGTTTTTATTTAAATTTCCACTATTGAATTGTTATTGATATGATTAAGATAATTTTGGACATTTATGGTCCGAGAATTTTGATATTTAAGTTTGTATTGGACGTGTTTCATAATTGAATGTGAATCTGAAAGAAATATATGTACTTAATGAAAAGTTGAATGCCAAACTTAGATCTAATGAATATGAAAAATGACTGTGTCTGTGATGAATGGAAGTTATTGAAAGTGTTATATGTGAATTATTGCTTTTCATCACATTGATATGTATGATCAGATCAAGGAGTTTTGGCCAGAGTGACCAGTGAAAAAGAGCTTAAAGCTCATAAATGCGCATAAAGAGCCACAAGCTCAGTATTTAATGATTCCAGTATCCACAATGGGTATAGGACAGTTATTAGTGAGCCCGGTATCCATAACAGATATGGGACAGTAAAAAGGTGCTCGGTCACAATAAAGTAACAATGAAAGTGGAGTCATATACGCATTTGCTTATATAATTTGATATGAAATAAATGAATTGTTTGGATAGTTTTAAAATAGAAATGCAAAATAGTGTACATAAATTGTATTTGTTCAAACATGATGAAAAGAGGCATGTTATGCGATGTTTGATTATATGATTTATCTTGAATTGTTCTTGTGTATTGATATAAGTGAGCACATCAATGATGGTTCGCTCATTGAGTTAGTAAAACTAGTCAAAATTGTAATTGTTGATTTTCAGGTACGAGAAAGAGACTTAACTCCTAAGGCAAACTAGTAGAAGTCTAGTTTTGTCCATTTTGGAAGTCACGAATGGCTCAAAGTTCTGGTCAACTAGTACTAAGGAGTATAGATAGAGTACTTTTGTTTAGTTCTCTTTTCATGTAGAATCTTATAAAGAGTAGCAAACTCTCATATGTTTTTGATACTTTATATATGAATTATGTATTGAAATGCTACTGTGTAAATTATTTTTGTGACTGAAATGAGGAGTTGATCTTTTGATTAATTATGTTTTGTATGATGCCATATAAGTGAATGTGATTGCTCTAACATGCTACTTTCATAGGGTATGTTCTCGAATGTCTTAGGATGTTCAGGCATATATGCCCCATGATCATGGTGTGCTACAATTTTTTGTATCAGACCATAGTTTGGGATCCGTAGGGACATATAAGAACATATAGACATGGTATATAGTGAGAGACTTTGATATTGACCATGATTATTGTTTATTATAAGTCATACGTTATAGGAAATCAATTCGCAGAGTCAGCTGACCTAGAGTTTGTAGGAGCAAGTAGAGAGTCTCTAGTACCTCGATTTGACCAAATGCCTCAAAGGATTCCTTAGAGAAGAGAAATCAGATATGATAAGTATAGATCTTAATAAGGCAGAAGGATGGCTAGAGAGAACAGAAAGGATATTTGATCAGATAGGCTGTGAGTCAGATGAAAGATTTAACTACACAATCTTGCTACTGCAAGGTCCAACTTATCAATGGTGGAAGACTATTCCCGATAGTGCCACTCGACCTTGTAGCTTAATATGGGAAGATTTCTGAAAGTCTTTAAAGAGAACTTTATGCCAAAGATCTACTTGGATAGAAATATGAAGGAGTTACTATATAT
The DNA here is from genome assembly GCA_027563885.1 of Erythroxylum longipes. Lineage (NCBI taxonomy): Eukaryota > Viridiplantae > Streptophyta > Magnoliopsida > Malpighiales > Erythroxylaceae > Erythroxylum > Erythroxylum longipes. Next base: position 34,236,098 of record JAOQMS010000008.1, on the reverse strand, counting down.
GAAGCAGGAAAGTCCTACAGTAGTCGAATACGAGATACGATTTAATGAGTTAATGGGATATGCTTCTGCTTTGATTCCAACTGAGGAGGATAAGTATATATGGCTTGAAGAAGGATTGAATATGGAGATTAGAACAAGGTTACCTATTACTAATCTGAGTAGTTTTATTGAGCTAAGAGCTGCCTCAATCAGAATTGAACAGTTGTTGAAAGATGGACAAGGAGAGTACAGACAGGAGTTCAGAATAAAGAGATCTGGAGAGTCTCAAGTCAATTTTGGTAGTAGATACAGCAAATGCCATAATAGATCATTTCGACCACCTACTAGATCAAGACAGTCAGCAGTTTTATACAGGCTGGTAGTAATGCCAGATTCTTTAAGCCCTTTTTGTATTAGTCTATACTTGGAGATACTATTGTATATTAAAATATACATGGTTTTATATGAGTTCAAAAATGTATTTGAATCTTTTTGGTATTTATGCCAATGATATATAATGTTATATGCCCTTACATGAACTTAAGAGTTCACCGGTATACGAAATCTTGGAGATTTCTGACATATAAGCTTTTAAGTGTGTAAAATCAATTCCATTGGATGGATATGGCCATGGTGGTCGAGTTAAGCATGTTCTAATGCCTTATAGGTGATTAGACATGATTTATAGATTTATTGGAAACTTATAAAGCTTAATTGGAAAAGTTGATGTACATAAGGGCTTAATTGTAAATTGTTAGAAGTTAAATGTAATTTTTCAATTCTTGGAGGACCAATATGTAATTTTATAAATTTAAGGAGATTAATTATGATTTGAAAAAGTCTGAAGACCAAAATGAAAATAAAAAGTTTTGGTCATTCTCAAATTTTGGGCTGAATTGCAAATTTAGGAAAAGTTTGAAGGGTATAATGGTAATTTCACATGAATAAGGGCAAAAAGATAATTTCACCATGTTTAGTCAAAGAAGAGTCAATATTGTAGACCCTTCTTCATCTTATGGCCATGCACCTCACCATTAGAAATCAGAAACACTTTGTTTTAATTGAAAGAAAGAAGAAGAAAGGAGAAGAGAGGAGGAGAAGAGAAAGTTTTGACCCTCACCAAATTTTCACCATGTTTTTTATTCTTCAACCCAAACCAAGGTATTCTAAGTTAATTTGGGGTCAAGGAACTCAAATCTATCATTATATTTGAGAATTTCTTAAAGGATTTGAAGATATCACTAAAGGAAAGTATAGGTAAAATTTTGTCTCATTTCTCTCTACATTATAATTTTGAGTTGAGTGTTAAGATATGTTATTATCTATGCTTGAATATGCAAGAAAAATGGTTTAGATGAATGAAATGGTTCATGGAGAAGCTTCCTTAAGCTAAAACTAAATTTCCTTATCTTTGGTGAAAGTTTGTGAAATTTTGAATATCTTTTAAATTTGATGCTTTAAATGAACCCTATGATATTAATTGTGCATGTATAATGTTAATTGATGATGAAAAATGAGGAACAAGTACATTAGAAGGAGGCTTTCAAGTTTATGCCTTTAGGTGTTTGATAAAATGCTAAGTGAATCGGGCTTAGGATTTAAGGATTTTAATGGTGTGCATTGGAAAGAGGCTTTCATGTATACTTAGAATAAACTTGAATTTTTTCTTAGATTGATGAGTGTTGTCCTAATGTGCTTGGATTAAAAATGTGCTCAATTATGCTTTGAAATGTGCAAGTATTGGATCAAGGCATTAAATACCTTAGAAAATGCAAAAGAAAGCTTATGTGAATGATAAGGGTTGAGTTTTATACACTTATACGATGGTGTATAAATATGAGTTATATGTTTGAGTAGTAAGTACATTACATTTGTATGTATAAAGGCTCGAGAGTTGTGAATCAAGGAACTCGTACAGAGGATTGTTGAAGTTAAAGGAGTATACACCTTCTTTTGAGGTGAGTTGGGGAAAACATATCTCTCAAATGGGATTAGGATATCCCAAGACATGCATGATGACTTGTATGTAAATTTTGAACCTAGGTAATACATAGTAGAATTGCTTCTCAAATAGATGCTAGTATAATTATGTATTTAATAAATGACATTGTTTTGAATAACTCTTTGCACTTAGAGTGAAATTGATGTTTTTATTTCATATTTTGAGGAATGATATTGTTTTCAACAAAATTATAATTGAAGTGCGAAGAACAATGTTTTATTTTCTAAAACTACATTTTTAAATAACTTTGCACTTGGAGTGCAAAAGATGATTTTCACTACATGAAATAACGTTTTGAAACTTATATATGAATAACCGAGTCATGTATGTGTTCTCTTTTGGCTTAGAGCCTTGGCAATGTTCCATGTTATCGGTTGGACCGATAAATAAAGGCATGGTACCTTACTTTATTTTTTGTATTTAATATTTGTATATGACTTTTTTATGATTGGTGAGGAAACGATTGGCCAATGGTGTGTTGAGCACAATAGATTAATCAATCCCTATACCTTTGATGTTGGTACATAAAATTTAAGTCCTTGTAATGACACCTTTCTGCAGGACTTGTGGGTGATTGCACACTTACAGGTCTGGTCACTGAAAAGGTCATCACCTAGGGTCATGACGCTCTTGTTAACCGTAGTCTGGACTCACCACAGATGAAAGTCGAGCCAACATCAGGATTGGTGGGTGTGCACACCAATTTGGCCGATTAATGGCAACACACATAACTATTTTGGCCTATTATGAGATTTGACTTCCTAACGAGATTTAATTTTACATGTGATGCTTTTCTACTCTTGTGTACTAGAACTGGAACTTATGTTCATTGAAATAGTGATTAATAGGCTAGGCCTATGTGGTTCCCAACCAGTATGGCATGAGTCATAGACTAGGTGTATGTGTTTCTACGTCATGCATATTCACTTCATAGGTGGTTATGTATATGTTAGATGTGTAAAACTGTCCTTAAGTTATTTAGACCATTTTGGTGTGTACCAGGTTCTGTTTGATATATATATATTTTTCCCACTCACTGAGTATCTCGTGTCCTGGG
>JAOQMS010000008.1:34189182-34220341 GCA_027563885.1 Erythroxylum longipes | reverse complement strand
CTGTACAATATATCAGTGGACTATTTTGCAAATTTTTAAAATTTTAGGGACTATTTCATAAATATAAAAAATTGCCCTAAACGGTACCCGGTATTGACCGGTATCGGTACAGTACCGTTCCAGAACTCAATCCGGTACTAAGTCCAGTACGATATTCGCAACATTGCCCTAAACCATTGGGTTGAGCAATTAAAGAGTTGCAAGAAATTTACATTTGTTGAATTTCAAATAAAGTGCCTAAATTTTCTCATCTTGATTTGACTTTCACTTGTATTGTCTTGAAACTCACTTGAATTGAATTGTGTATACGTACTCTACTCTGTTCATTTTATTTCTTAATGGTAAAGTTGATTTTTATTTTCTCATCTAATTATTTTTTTCTTGTATTAAGCTTGATATTTTTTTATTCTTTGATAGTTTAAAAATACTAATATTGTCAAAAATAAAAATATTAATAATATGTTTTGTCACATTTAAAACTATTGAATTAAGATTTCATTTAGTCTAACAAAAGGTTAAAGTTCTCAAAGATCATGGTAAAGTTTTCATGAGCAATAAAGTTTGAACAAGTAGTATATTTATTTTGTTCATGTCATGCTTACATTTACTTTTTACAAACAACATTAATTTATATTTCAAATGAAATTGATAAAGAAAATAAGGTATTTCAATGAATAAACAATAAAGTAATGACATAATATAGATAACATTCTAAGTAGCTGGATTACTTCAAAATGTTATAATGTTAAAATAAGAACTACAAGTTTCAACAAACTATAATGTATGAGTTCTTACATTATATCCTAAATTATGATTAAGCTAGGAGCAATCTAAAACTATAACATATGAATTATTATTCTATATTAGATTAATTAAGTTAATAATCAGTTAGGAGCAAGTTAAAAGCCATATGATAGATAAGATAGTTTTCTAGTTGATCAATTGAATTAATCTACTCTCCTCTTTCTTTTTTCTGACATTTTGACATAATATATAATAAGGTAAGTCTTGGGACAACTAATAAAGTTACTCCTTTGTAACCAAAAGATTAGAGGTTTAAGTCATGGGAATATCCTCTTTGTAAAATGTATCGATGTCCTTCTCAAGTAATGCGTTCCTTTGGTATTATATAACCTCACAAAGTAGAAATGTAGTCTGCACAATCGAGTCTTTAGGCAGGGGTCAAATTCTCTCTCAAGAGTCATTAATAAATAATATAAACGACGGCATTGTTAAATAATATAGTTGGTAAAACATACCATCAAGTAATAAATAGGTTCTTTGGACATATTTAGCCAAGTTGCCAGTTGTCTGCAGGTCCTGGTCTAGAAGTTTGATTTTTATGAATTTAAATATTAAAGTTTAGATATATGTATCTCTCATGAATTATGAGTACAAGAGGATGATGCAATATCCAGATAATTAAATTTTGGGTAGAACTTAAATTAAATTGCTCCTCACGATTCAAAATCTATAAAAACCCGTGACAATTTAAAATCACGTGCAAATATCCTTACATTTTGTCCATTTTTTGTGGTGGGATGGTCAGTATCGATGAATGAAAAGTTCACATATCTTTACCATTTCATTACTAGATGTATAATTTGTTATCCTTGCAAAGCAATAGGACAAGGGTTTGAAGCTTAATTAGAATTCTATGAATTGTTTTTGAGTTGGTTACAAAAGAGACTCGATGCATGCTCGAAATGGGTCTATTATATAGCAGTCACCATCAAATCAAATCTTTACTCCAAATGAAAGATATACTTCTAGTGAATGGAAAAGTTTGCCAAGTAAAATACAAAGGAAAGAAAGAGAACTACGCAAAGAAAAGAGAGAGGACACGGACGGTAATCCTATAAAAGCAAAGTTTTTGCAGGTGAAAACTTTCATGTGTTTGCTAACTTTCTACTAAGTCAGATTTTAATAAAATAATATTGTTGTTAATGAATATATAACACAATTTTATTCAGTGACCAACACCAATAGTGGTCCCCGTCTTAGAGGAATCCCTTCTCCTAATTCGTGATTACAAAGGTGGACCATAACTAGTTACAGTCAGAACCGGCAGGCCACGGCAAATGCTGGCTGGGTGCCTATAAATAAACAAGGCAAGCTAATCATACACTTCCTCATCAACAGCTCCACCACAAAGAGGGATAAATTAAGATAACGAAAGGTCAAGCTCTCAGATATGGCAGCTCATAAGAATGGAAACTGTGATTCTTTCGTCAAGAAGCCTTCTATTAGGTTCACTAAGCTCTTTATCAATGGCCAATTTGTCGATTCTGTTTCAGGTTTCTACCTTCTTCTCACTGTCCTCTTCCTTTACATTATTCATATTGTTCATAGACACACATACAGCACAATCTTTTTTCAGTCCTTTCTATATGTTCTAAGTGGGAGAATCTTTCTTTTACGTCCCTTTTCTATGTTTTCTTTCCATTTTTCAATCTCCAGAATAGTTGGGATCACTCCGGTTGATTTTGATTTGATCGATCTCTTCTCTCATCATGTTAAGATTTTGTTGGCATCTTCATGTTCCTACTACAATTCAAGTTTCATCAAAACTTCAGTCTCTGACAGCAAACTCATTCATTTTGACAAGAAGTGAAAAGTACTTTGTTATTCTCTTTGAATCGAAAGAAACAGCAAAGTCTTAAGTTCATTCCCACGACCTTTCTGTTTCTACTATATATATTTGTACACATATATGTAACTATACATCAAGTATCTCCACTGGGATTGGAAACCTGAGCAGATTGAACTTTGTTAAACATTAATATGATTTAAACGATACTCTAATTAAACTTCGGTTCACATCCTTTTGCTTCATGTACAGTTTCCCACATCAGGATATATGTCTGTATATATATTATAGAATTAATCTCTGATGAAGGAAAATGTGAAACTCATTATCGGGTACAGGGAAAGTGTTTGAGACGATAGACCCGAGAAGTGGTGATGTGATTGCCAAAATTGCTGAGGGATCTAAAGAGGATATTGATGCGGCTGTCGCGGCTGCACGCAATGCATTCGACAATGGTCCATGGCCCCGCATGTCTGGTTATGTACGTCTCTCTTTTCCTTTTTGTTTGTTTTCTATATCAGGTTAGTGATGTGATGTGTCATTATATGTACCCATCGTTAATGACCAATTTTGACGTTTCAATTGCAATTATATTATATAGCAAATCCTTAAACAATGAAAAATAAGTATTAGTTGACCTACAAGGTTTAAGTTAGTAATTTAATCGTCTTCTTTTTCTTTTTATGTTTCTTGTAAGAAATCATGCGACCACATAGATATAGTTGGTACAAGATAATTATATTATATTCCATATCTTAAGCTTACATACTATCATTTCAAGACCAGAAGGCTGCTTTAGATGAAAATATTTGGTGGCCATATGACCATGCGTTCAGAATAATAGTTAAAATATAGCGGAATTAGGTAACTTGTTATATCATATGGAGGATGGTCACATGGTAGTGAACCTATAAATAGTGAGATTGGTTTTAATAATTGAAAGATAAGTGTCAATTTGATCGATACTACATATCCTAAACAACCTAACGACAGTTTCATAATTGAATGGTTTGGTATGGTGATTGCGCAATACATATATGTAGGTTATAGGTTTTGTGACAGCTTACGACCTTTGTGAGGTTTAGGAGCTCCTAAAATTTCATTTATTTATTTTTGTGGTCATTGTATAATTAAATAATTGTGATAGAAAAGGGTTAAAAAGAAAATTAAGGAAGAATGAAATCCTAAAACACTTCAAATGCATCCCTTTGAAGCATCCCACCGAAAGCTCCTAAATTCATCTAACACAATATTCAAAGGTATCCTAATCATCTAGTGTCATTCTGTCCATTCCAAATCCTCTAAAATCCATATCCATGCGCCTAACTCTTACTTTTTCATCTGAAGCTATTCAAACCCTCACAAAATTCCAATTGATCAGACAAATTTCAATTTTAAAATTCTCAGAATCTTCAAAACCCTAATGTTAAATATACTTTCAATCTTTGTCGATTCGATTTCTTGTCGAGGGGAATCATTTGATTACCAAAGCACCATAATCGCTATGTCTTGAAGCCTACCGATCACAAAATCAACAAAACAATAAATTATAACCCCAATTTAAAGTTCATTGTTTTGAGAGAAAAAAAAATAGATAGCATTTGAAAAAGGATTTGAGATAGGAATTATAAATTACTCATTTATTTATTAGTTTACAATGTCATGATGATTATTAGTCCTTGACTGCTGGGCTTGTTTGACGTGAGCATACATATGGTAGCTATCACAACGTACTAGAATAGTAGTGATTTTAATTTACTTTGTTATTAAGTCAACAATTACTTGTAAGCAATGACGTAACACTAGCAGACTTGCTTCACCAAAATCAAGTAGCTAGTAAACCATTCCTTTCATTTTTAGGTTCCTCGTTTACGATATCAAATGAATGAAAAAAAGAGAGAATCATTTGAATAGCCTTTTCTTTTTTCGATAAGTAAGTCTAGGTATTAATGATTTTATTTTTAGAATTGACTGCGAAGTGGGTTGGTAAGTTATTCTAATGTATAGTTTCTCTCTGCCTCCCTTAATGATTATGCCGTGAGAACTGCAACGTTGCAATTAATTAATGGAGTTAAGGCTTATATCAATTGACACAAAACTATCCACACTTCATGTTAGATCGTGTGGATCCCATTTAACTTGATAAGAACTAGATTTAGTTTCTTTATTACCGAAGCAAAATTTACACATTCTGCGTTCAGTATGCGAAGACTTGTAGAGAAATGGACTTGGTGGTGCTGAGAAATGACATTTGATAAATGGTAGTCTGAACGAAAACTTCTAACTCTAATGCAGTACTTCAGATGGAAAAAATACAAAAAATCTTTTATAATTAACTTGCTTATATGTCAGACAATGTATGAGAAGAGAATCAGACATTTGTATATCTTGATTGATATCAGGCAAGGGCACGTACTATGATGAAATTCGCAGACTTAATTGAGGAGCACATAGAAGAACTAGCAGCTTTGGATACCATCGATGCTGGTAAGCTGTTCAGTTGGGGTAAAGCAGTGGACATTCCTCACACTGCAACGCTTCTGCGCTATTATGCTGGTGCAGCTGACAAAATTCATGGAGAAGTGTTGAAAATGTCTCGAGAGCTTCAAGGCTATACACTCCGTGAACCCGTCGGTGTGGTCGGACATATCATCCCCTGGAACTTCCCTAGTAGCATGTTCTTCACGAAAGTTAGCCCTGCTTTGGCAGTTGGATGCACCATGGTCGTTAAGCCTGCTGAGCAAACACCCCTTTCTGCTCTTTATTATGCTCATCTTGCAAAACAGGTACAATCTTGGAAAACATCTAGAGATTTTTGATGTGACATTGCCTCTATATATATAGTTCGTGTGCCATTTCAATTGTTGTCTTATCTTCAATGTAAAAAGTTTTCCTTTCATTTAAATTTTTGTATGCTCAACAGGCTGGCGTGCCTGATGGAGTTTTAAATGTTGTAACTGGATATGGACCAACTGCTGGTGCTGCTCTCGCTTCCCATATGGACGTCGATAAGGTGAGTCATGAAGGTTTTAAATTCTGATCGTTTGGACTTAACTGCATTCCGTTGTAGTCTCAACTGAAAACCCTAATCATAGAACTGCTTGCAGTCCGTTATTCAAGTACTTGGTTTCTTTGACAGATGAAGATGCTTAACAGATCAGTTTACTTGTATGTTCTTTGAATTGGATTTCCAACTCAAAAGCATTTCACCTTTGACCTTTCAGATAAGCTTTACTGGTTCCACAGAAGTTGGACGTAAAGTAATGGAAGCAGCAGCAGCAAGCAACTTAAAGCAGGTGTCACTTGAATTGGGAGGCAAATCACCTCTCCTGATTTTCGATGATGCTGATGTAAATACAGCTGCGGATCTCGCTCTTCTTGGCATTCTTCACAACAAGGCAAACTTCTTCCATCTTCTGCAAAAGCTTTCCTCTTACTGAATTTAACTCTTTTCTTGGGAAACAAAGTTGATGTAAATGCTCACCATCAACTTTTTTGACTTCATATTCTCAGGGAGAAATTTGTGTAGCAAGCTCGCGAGTTTATGTTCAAGAAGGAATTTATGATGAATTTGTATCGAAGCTAAAGGAGAAGGCAAAAGAATGGGTAGTTGGCGATCCTTTTGATCCTACTTCACGCGTAGGTCCTCAGGTAGTTTCCTTAAGACAATCATGGACTCGTATGATTGTTTATATTAATCCGGGATGCTAAACTACCAGAATGAATAAGAACCAAAGTAATTCTTGTGCCAACCAATTGTAAATTTCACGCCATTCGCAGGTTGATAAGAATCAGTTTGATAAGATTCTATCTTACGTCGAGCACGGAAAAAGAGAAGGTGCCACCTTGTTAACTGGTGGTAAGCCTATAGGCGAGATCGGGTATTACATTCAGCCCACAGTTTTCACCGATGTTAAGGTAGCTTACCATTGAACTGCAGCAAATTCCTGGACTTTTAATTATAAAAGCTTTATTGATCTGATAAATGACTTTATCCCAATTTTGTGCTCAGGAGGATATGCTGATAGCGAAGGATGAAATTTTTGGACCTGTTATGTCACTAATGAAGTTCAAGTAAGTAATACATCAAATCTAATATAAAACTTGAGCTAGCTAGGATAGTTTTTGTTTCTGTAGCTTAGACTCGAAACTTTTAATCGCAGAACTGTAGATGAAGCAATCAGGAGGGCAAATGACACAAGGTACGGGCTAGCTGCTGGCATTGTTACCAAGAATTTGGATGTGGCGAACACCGTATCGAGATCAATTCGTGCAGGCATCATTTGGATCAATTGTTATTTCGGTTTCGATAATGACTGTCCCTACGGAGGATATAAGATGAGTGGGTTCGGAAGAGAGCTAGGAATGGACGCTCTTCACAATTACCTCCATGTCAAGTCTGTCGTGACTCCGATTTACAATTCTCCTTGGTTGTGAGATTATCGTCAAGAGGTCGAGAGGAGGCACTTCTTGAACTTGACAATACCAAAGTTGTACCGTGTTGTGCGTCTTTGACTTCATGGTTCTACAAAACATAATTTTTCTTAAGGCGGTTAATATAAACTCACGAACTATTGGGTGCAATTCTGATTTCATGAGACTGAAGATGCGGCAGAGAATATACTACTACAACTGAATTTATAGATCTGCCTTAAAAAGCCTAAGTCCTTATCTAAATTCAACTATATCAAATTAAAAATTAAAAATTAAATTTCACAAAAGAAGTTCAGTTATTGATTAATTACTTCGTTTATCAGTTAAGACTTACGAAGTCAAACAAGCTCATTAATGCATAACAAACAAACCAGAAAACGAGTACAAAAAAAAAAAACTCAAGAAGTCCAATGAAAGACCATCTAAACCATACAAAAAGTTAAATTCCAGTAAGTGATCTATTTAAATATAATTTAGACAAATCTACCAAAACCCAAACAATAAAGATAAATCAAAATAAAAATCACGTAAGTCAGTCAAAGTTATATTAAATCTCATAAACAATATTTTCAGAAACAATAAATTCATGGAGGATAAAGGCCTAACCAGCAATCCAAAAAAATCGAATATCAAGCTCACAAAGTTCCTAAATTTAAGAGGGAATTGAAGGTTGTGACCTTTTCGACTTCTCAAACTCAATTAATAATGTTCAAATTTTCAAAACTCATTTTCTACCAAAACTCAAATTTTGATCCATTTTTTAAAAAAAAATCCATTTTTAAGTAATTCTTGAGATGGATAATCCCAAATCCTCTTTTTTAGTCTAAACATTGAAAGAAAATTGAGATATTATTGCTTCCAATTTTCACTTTTTAAATATCATAAACCAAAATTTGAAAGTATTTTTGTTCGAAAATCAATATATATAATTAATTCTCTTACTTTTATCTTAAGTGAAAATATTTTAAACATGTGCTCAATGTCATGGCATCTTTCATTTTCTTAAATTTTCCTTAAATTAATAGTTTCTTAAATCATATTTCGTATGTTGGTACTTCAATTAAATTCACTTATATCTATCATATGTTATCATAAATGAAAAGTTACTTACACTTCCTAAGCTTTTATTGGAAATTCATTCATTTATCTTTTTTTAATAGATGACAAATTCTTCATAAAAAGGTCTTTCCTTTGGGTAACGGGTAAGTTTACGTGTGTGTGTGTGTGTCTATATATATATATATCTTATACACGAGTTAAGTGCAACCTTTCACAATTCAATAACCTAGTAATTACAACTTAATTAATATCAGATGATCCTATATGGCATGCTTTGCATTTTAGTTTTTTGGGCTAAAATTAAAGATTGAATTAAGATAATCAACAAGTTTGATTATCTATCCTAAGAGAGGATAAGAAGTAGAGATCATTTCTTCTATAACAAGACATGAAATGAAGTTGTAAATGATGAATTGATGGTAGAAACAAGGAGAAACATAAAATTCTAGGTAATCCTTAGGTTTCCTTATATCAAGATCAGAATGATCCTTCTCAAGAATATCTTAACTTGATGAGACTTTATAAAGGGCATCATGAATAGTTGGTTATGAAATTGTGGGAAGCAAAGGACTCCAAAGAGAATATTCCTACAAAATTTTTAAGAGACCTTTTAGTGAAGTGAATCTCAGCACCGTGACCAAAAGAGAGAATATACAGGTAACATGATCCATTTGATCCCTAGTGTTACAATAGAATAACATAACAATGGTTAGGCTAACACAACATTTCCTAATGAACTTAGAATCCTAACATTAGCTAATAGAAAAAGAGAACTTGCGAGATATAGGATCTGTTGGGAAATTGGGATGGAGTATTTTGATTTCCTAAAAACCAAAATCTCTTTAATTCTATAAAATGATTAACATATAAATCATAATAAAGCATGAATCGTAATTTGTACCTTATTCTGAAACTTGATCATTTTCTTATCGTATATTAGGAACTAATTCTGAAATTGATCTATCTTAACCACCGTAGTTGCATAAGTGTCCAACCTCTAACATTATCCATAAAACAAGTTGAAAAAACTTTGTAACTCTTAAAAAGGGGGTTAAGTAAGAAATGCTAGCTCCATTAGAGCTTAATTCTATTTATAACAAGTTTTGTATGTTTTACTAATTTAATTGAAATTAAATTATATTTTCAATTAAACTTTAATTAGAATTACAAATAATTAGAATTAAATATCAATTATGCCCAAATAAGATTCAATATCTCATATTAATCCTTATTTATTAAATATCTAATATTTAATCTTAAAGTTTGTTGTCAAGTCCAACTTGATTAAAATAACTTTGCTATCTACAACCTGTTCTTTATGTATAATCTATTAGGTTCCCAAATATATTGGCAATGGTTATAAATTATAATTCTAATTCATACTTAGAATTAGATAAATTAAAAGGATTTTAATTTATCTTTAATTCTCTAACTAAACAATTTATATTCATAAATTAAGAGTGGCATCTAACAACACATTATGACCACCCAATTTATATTTGACTAACCTTTTCGTGGATGATTTTTGTATAAATCCTTTCATAATAAAATGTTTTGATTAGACATATTATGGAATTAATGTTTACTCTTTCTAAGTCCAATTATATTAGTTCTCCGCCATTAGTTATTGATTTAATTAATGACATTTGTAAACTATTTACAAAGCGTCATTCCACCTTGGCCAAGGATTTTTTGAATCAATACTAATCGAGAACAATGAAACATTCTCTCCAATTATTTTAGGGTGATGAATCATATCTTAATCACAAAACTACTTTCATATCGTTCATATCACATCTAATGCCTATTGATTGAATGGCTATGATTAGAATATGTCAAAAGTAGTATCAAAACATAGCAATTTCTATACAAGATAATTTTGGAGACCTCAAGTTAAAGGATAACTTATACAATCATTACAATGAGAATTTCTATAGACATGCAAGTAATGTTCTAAATGGATTTTTCATATCAAGTCAGTTCAATGAATTTGTTCTCTAACAAGCACCCTAAATTCGTTTCAATATCTCCACATATGAGATTGACTACTTCCTTCATAAGGATAAATATAACATGTACTAGTCTTTTTACATCCTATGAATGCCTAATCTTAATAGAATAATGACTAGGAACAATTTAGGGATAATAATTAAATGTAATATGAATCTCATAATTATAATATCATTATAATTTTATTTGCAATATATAATTATCCTATGAACTTTATCATATACCTTTAAGCATGAACAATATAAAAAATGCCTTTGAAGTATTTTGTCACTAAACTACAACCAATCTATTGGCTGTAGGGCATAAACTAACAATCTCCCACTTGCATTAAGTCAATCGTTTAAGTATCTTATACCATATCACCATATGATGATTATATTACTACTGGGACAGTGGCTTAATGAGATAATTCTACAAGATTCTCTATAGTGAGCACTTGCTTAAATCTTACAACTTCCATCTTAATTATCATCATAATTTAAGAAAAAATGCCTAAATATATCCTTATATCTTTGATGAGACTTTAGCTCCTTTGACACGCCTAATGACTCTAATGTTCTACAGTACATTACTGTTTTGAACAATGCAAAAAACTATATTAAGTTCACTAAAGAACTTATTGATCTAACTAATCATTTCCAATAAATGAAAAATATGTTATGGCTTAATTAGCAACCATTGTTACATTGGAACCTTTCCGATCTTGAATCATATTGTTTTTAAGTAAAATAGACCTTAATTAGGATTTACTTCTGAAATATATATCCTTATCTCCTTGAACTTAAATATCAGCTCATACATAAAATAATGGATATCTTTATTAAAACGTACTTCTTCTCAACATTAAACTTAAGGTCAAAAAGTTTTTCTCTTTAAGCCACACCTTCTTGTTCTCATAGAGTTTGACTTGCCATTCACGCACTTGCTACACCTTCTTTCGTCTTTTGTCTTTCTCCTGCTCTTGCTTCCTAACCTTTCCTCCAAGCTTTCTTTGTTCTAACCCCTCAGATTTTATCACATCTATCCTATGTCCCTCTGTTGTGTACACACAACTCTCCTCTCCAGCATGTCCAGCCCATGCCTTCTCCATCACCTAACTGACAACACAACTGTCCATACCACACCATCGAAATTTCTTTTGCTTCCTCACCCTGTACCTTTACTCTTGGTGACCTAGGTTACTTATTATCCTACATTCCATAAATGGACCCAACAGATAAACACTTTTGGCCACTTTCTAGCATAATTTTGCAACAGGTCTCTTTAGAAAATCCTCTACAAAACTAGCAACATATCACTCCAATTAGACTGGACAATTCTCATCCTGCAAGCTAAGATAATCCCCAAACCTGCAAGACCTAGATGCAGGTGGTAGGTAACACTAAACCTAAGCTAAAACTCACTTATTGTCCACCTAATGAATCATCCAAACAAAGGATTGTTGCTCTTCCTTTGGACATCTTGAAGGCAAGTGTGGACAGATGGAGAACTACACTTGTTTGTTTCTTTATAGTTAGAGAATTTCATTCCCTATAATGAAACATTAGGCGTTTAACACATGGAAGCAATATGGTTTAATGGAGGTCCTGGTAAATAATGACGATGTGTTTCTCTTCAAAATTTCCAACTTAGAGGAAGTTAAAAAAGTTCTATGATTCAGACTTTAGCCTGTGCAGAACACCCTACTACTACAAGCTTGGAAACCTAGACTAAAATTAGAAGATCTGAAAATAGAAAACATACTAATATCGTTAAGCTTACATGACGTTTCGCTTAAATATTGGACAAAAAATGGGTTAAGCTATCTTGCAAGTTTTATTGGATGACCAATAACGTTTGGTCAAGTAACGACTGAAACAAAACGTGTCAATTATACTAGAGTATATGTCTCGGTGATGTATTTAATTAATTTACCTGATATTATCCTATTCATCAGATTGAACGAGGACCTAGAGCTTATTGAGGATCAGTTGTGAGTAACATATGCATGGAGGCCGCAGATTGGGAGAAAACAGAAGTAGATACCTACAGAGTAGACTTTCAAATCAGGTGGTCATCAGGAATTATTATTAAATAGTGATGAGAAGTATGTTGTCAATGAAGTGGCTGAAATTAGAGCAACAAACAGAAGCACATCAGTAGCTTATAACACACACACACACACGATGGAGATAACGAATAGAGATATAGCAACCATAATTATTGCCCTTATACCAGCCAATGAAGTTGTCAAATGTATAGTAGCAAATGCAAACATACCAGCTACTCTTAATACACATATGGTGGAGACATTGGATGTAAGTCCAAACTCCTTTTGTACTAGCCAATGATGATGAAATGGAAAACATAACGATGCATGTGGTTGAGCTGAATGTAAACAGTGTTAAAGCCAATGAAGTATCACAAAAAATGACAAAGAAGATGGCATCTAACGCAAGCTGTACAATAGAGTGTAATGCTAGAAATATGGAGAATAAATGCAATGAATCTCTTGGTATAAAACAGCTGCCAATTTAGATAGAAATAGTGCCTAATTTTGAACCTGTTATCAGGCGAAGGTCGAGTAGGAAGAAAAAACTCTCCCTAGGGTAGACGACTGCATGAATTTTCCAACTCGGAATGTTAGAGGGGCTAATACCCCTAATAAACAATTGATGATTAGAGATATTATTTTTCAGAGCAATGTTATATTGGCTCATATTTTGGAAATGAGAATGAGAAGGGAAAGCATCAATATGTTAAACTATTTTCCAACTAAGTGGCGCAACATCTCCAACATCTCTTGTCATCCGAACGATATAATTTTTGTCTTGTACGACTCTCATGCACTATCTATCCTTTTATCTAGCAGAACATATCAAATGATTCATTTAGAGGTTGCTATTGTATAGCTCAACCAAAGATTGTGCATCTCATTCATATATGCACGTAATAGTGCTTATCAGAGAAATTTCCTATGGATTCACATTAAACAAATTGTCACTTCCATTACAGACCCATGGATGCTATCGAGTGACTTCAATTCCATTCTTAGAATCGTAGAAGCTGAGGGACCAAGGTAAGTTTGTTCTTCTTGTATGGATCTTGGTAGATGATTGGAGGACACTCAATGCACTAATATACCAATGGGACGATGCTTCTATACATGGACAAACAAGCAATCAGGTTCTAATTTGATAAAGAAGAAATTGGATAGAAACGTGGAAAATCTTAGATGGATGAATATATTTCCCAACTGTTTTTCAAAGTTCGCTAGTAATCACTTGTCCAATCATACCCCCATTCTCAATTATTTGACTGTAGACAAAATTGTTCATCCTTTTAAGTTCGATGAATTCCTGATGCAACTAGCTGGGTTTGAGGAAGGTTTATAGATTGCATTGATATTTGATATCTGAGGAACTAAACAGTTTATCTTTTTGCAGAAGTTGCAATTAATCAAGCAGGAAATAAAGAGACTTTATAGTGCTAATATTGGCAATATACACCATCTTATCAACATAGCTAGAGGAGAGTTGGAATTTAAGGTCCCAATATATACCCTAGAAGTATTATAGCATGTCTAGGGTGTATTAAAAATTGAAGATAAAGAATTAAGTGCATCTAAGCATAGTAAGGGATATAATAGTACTTAATGTAAAAGATATGGGTAAATTGGTAATTTGCTCATTTTGGCATGGACATACATACTTAGACATGAAGTACGGATGAGAATGAAATTAATTGATGAGATTATATGCCAATGTGGGAATTTAAGGAAGAAGAAGGATCCAATGTGCAATTTTACTAAAGTCAACATAAAGACCAATTAGATTAAAGCGTGTGTGACCAATAGGATTAAAGCATATGTGACCAATAGGATTAAAGCATTTGTGTCCAATATGATTGAAGCATATGTGTCATGAAATAGGCTTGTAAGAGAGAAGAGAGGGACATGCTTTTAGGGTTTTGAAGGTCAAATTTTCCTCTTGTTGAGCAAGTTTTAATCTTATAAAACCCTCAATATTTTGCAAGTGCAAAGGTCTTAGCGTAGTATATGAGGTGTTGATCCCTCGAGGAATTATTAAACTAATAAAATCCTAATTTGTCTAAAGACTAAAAGTGTAATTAAAATGAAAATAAAATGAGCAAAAATTAAGCAATTGAATATGGATAGATCGGAAGTGAAATTGTAAAATTAACACAAGAAATCAAAATTGAGCACAACTAAGTAACAAATGGAAATTCACACAAGGAAGGTTAACCAATTATGATAAAATGGGATTTATCCTATCATCTAATATTAACTTAATCACTTTTGAGTTAATCTGGTATCAGTCCTAGAAGTTTAAAAGGTGAAACCTAGCTCTTAAGTTATAATCATTTAACCTTAAAATCATAAACCCTAAATGAATTTAATTATGGAATTTGCAATCTCTTAATTAACAAACAACCCACATATCCAATTAAATCTTAAACACTCTAATAGACAATCGGGTCCTTACATGAGATCTCCCTTTATATAAATTACCGATTTAATTGTTTACATGATATATTAGATTGTTTAACTCCCATCACCCAATCTAATAATTTTGCTATCGTCTCCCGATTTATTACCAAAACATGCAAATACAAGAAAGAATTACAATATTTCATTAAAATCAAAAGCAATCAAATCAACCTTGATTCAAGAACAAATCCTTAAAAGAGTTTAGAAAATCCTTAAACCTAAATTCATCATCATCACATGCATCTTATGTTGGGCCCCATATTTTTTTCTCCAGTTAAGCATGATTTAAATGAATTATGAGGTTTTGATGAATTTAATTTTGGAGTTATTATTATGTTAATGTTAGTAAGATTATATGACATATGTTAATTGAATTAAAGTGTTAAGGTAGTAAGATTTCATAAAGGGCATTTTTGGAAGACCACTTAAGGTTAAAAGAACCTAAGCTTATAAGGAAAGGTAAAGTGAATTTTTCGAATTAACTACAACATTATAAAGGACAGGTAGAATGTTGAATCGTCTAACATGCTCATTTAGGAGGAAACAAGACTAAAGAATCTAGGAGTTCATTATATTAACCTTTTGGGTCAAAGAGCTAGCAAGATCCATATGACAAAGGCCAAGAAACTTTAAAAGAAAGTGCCTACTAAAGTGGCATAGGTTGTTGCTAAATGTCATTTTTGTAAGAAAGAAAGACATTATCAAAAAGATTGTTTGAAACGTAAGCCTTTGTTCAAAAAGAAAGGTACATCTAACCTTTTTGTACCTTCCAAACTTTGTACCTTCCAAACTAAACTTATCTAAAGTTCCTCTTAATATTTGGTAGCTTGATTTTGGAGCAACAACTTAAGTTTCCAAAGTGATATAAGGATTCCTTATAAATAATCCAAACTATAAGTCCAATCGATAACTTTCTATTATTGGAAAACGGTAAAGAACGTCCTAATTGAAGGCATATGGACTTATTGTATAACAATAAAAAGTCTCCTTTTAGATACAATTTATAGAAACTTAATTGTTGTTTCTAAACTTAATGAAAGTGGGTTTATTTCTAAATTTGGTGATGGTTGTTTCAGTTTATTTAAACATAATTACATTATTGCTTTTGGAATTCTTATGGATGTTTTTATATAAACTCATTATTTAAGGTATTTTTATCTTTATGCAATTCATTTATCTCCATCTCGTAAGTAAGTAATCCAATTAGCTAATCTAATGGCAAGGTGTTCAAACTTTTTAATTTCTTATATGAACATCACATTTTCCTTCCAAGTCTTTACTGATAAGAAATTTCTTCACCAATTTAAGATTATATAAGTCATATCAAGACCTTTAAGAGCACTAGTAATAAAAATGTACTAATTTTTCTATGTAAAATAGCTCATATATTATTGCACTAATAAGCTCAAGTCAGTGTCATTATTTATGATATCAAGTATATGCCATATCCATGGGTTATTTCATATATCGACACCTATTAAACTTATTTACGCCTATACCATAAAAAAATTTATACTACTTTGCTATTTAATGCAATGAATCTCATCATTCTTATTAACTTATGCATATCCTTTGGTTCTTTAGTCTTCACTTTATCTATAAGTATAACTTTCATTATACTTATAAAACTCTCCAAATATCAATTCTTTTAGGTAAAAGGAAGTGTTTCGTTATAGTTTTCTAATATATGTCATTGTCACCATCAGAAAAAGGGATTTACCTAATAGATTGGCTATCTTAACTAAAAAGTTATAAAAAATATGTTACATTGATATTTGCCAAAGTTTTGCTAGAAACTACATAAAACGAATGAGTTGTTACTTCTTGAATGAGAATTATGCAATCTCCCTTCCTTCAATAGGCAAGAGGAACCATCCTTACAACATCTTCTTTGTCACAGATGAAGGGAAACCCTGACATTTATCTTCCTTTTTTTAACAAATGAAGAAAAACCTTTTACAATGTTTATTACTCACTTAATTGATCCCGCAAATGCTCAAGAACAACTTAGAAACTGATCTCTTCTTGATCATATAATAAACTAGAGGTTCATATCAAGATCACACATACATTAATATAAAGTAACTCTCTCAAAATCTTCTCAAGACTCCATTTAGAGCCTAAGATCCTTCCCACAACTTGTATGATATCTATTTTCATTAAAAGCAACCAAATATACATGTCAAAGTTAAAAGCTAATTATATAATGGCTAGGAACAATGGCATCAGTCGACCTTACTTGTTTAACCAACCAATGACCAATAATTTGATCAACTTACTATTAACTTATCTCTTAGCATTAAACATTAAAACCTTATTAAATTATAATTTTCAAGAGTTCGATCAACTTATATCAGTCGATATCTAACCAAAATACAATACACATATATCAAACACTTACTAGGTCAACTTATGTCCTTTCTAAAACAACATTTAACGTTCTAAACCTAACATAGATCAACCTGTCTCCTTTGTAAGTTCACTTAAGTCACGTTAAGCTAGTTTTTTAAAATTCTCAATTTCTTACAAGGATCAAACCAAATCTTTAGACAAGATCTTGATTTATAACTATTTTAGAAGTTCCCCAAACGTCATTTGAAGCATCAAAAAGGTTTCATTAAACTCAACTACTTTTTATTATAAATTATTTATATATTATTCACACAATGGAATATGTTCATGAAATATCTAGTCCTTAGACCACTAAAGTTGCAAATATAAAGCCAAAAATTTCTTGTTAGTTAGTTTGAGTTCAATTATCTTAAAACTCCTTTAAATTGTATTGACGTTCCAATTTACTTATATAGATTTCTTAATCACTTTGTCTTTCTATTAAACTTGATCTTTTGACCTTTATAAGAATATTTAACCGATTAGCTTACTAATATCACCAAAGACAAAAGAAATTAGAAGTAACACATTTTGTAACCACCAAAGTTACCCGCTAGTTAGTAATAAGTTTTTTATATATTAAAACATTATGCTACTAAAAATTAGAATGATATAACTATATCTTTTTAATTTACTTTTAGTAAATATTTACATTCAAAGTCATTAAACCACTCAAACTAAACCAAATTTATATGAATTAATTTGATTTCATTTAATGTGCTCTTTGAAGTTCTAAAGTTGTTAACATGACACTATCCACTAGAATTGATCATGAGATGAAATGTTTGACATAAGCTTAGTTTTCCTAATATCATTATCATTGCCTAATCTTATTTTCAAACTTGTACAAATCTTATAAACTCAATATAAAAGACTTAAATATATGTTGCTTGCACCATCCTACCACTTAGACCTTGAAACTGCAAATTAGGCAATTATGAGTCATATTGAGGTGTGTTTCATTCATATAGTTGGCCCATTAACCTTTACTTGAAGTGTCTTCTTTTAGCTCTAGAATGATTGAGGTTTTCTTTCCTTGCATAAAGATCCAAGTTGTTGTAGTTACTCTTTGGAATACAAGGTGCATATTCTATGCAATTTGCTAAAGCGTGTCCTGCTGTTGAGGACATTAGATACAATCTACTGGTGTGGAATGTGATATGGAAAGCAGTCGAAAAACATATTACATTCTAACATTGACAATACATATAGTTCAAGGACATTGATTGGCTTCAAGCAATGTTTGAGTTTCGACTACAATAATTTGAGAATACGGCAAATAATGAATTCAACCTTTATTATTTCTAATTTTTATTTTTCACGTCCAACTTATTACATATTTAATAAGGAAGCCAAAATATTTTATATGTTCTTTATAAAGTTAAGTTGAAATTCAAACATTTACTAAAATTTTAAAATTCTCTGTGAACATAATAAAATGTTTTAATTTAAATTAAAATTTATTAAAAACATTATATTTCAATTTAGAGATGCCTGGTGAAGAGATGAGGAGGGAGTGAAAATGTTTTGGGCAAGGCATTGTACATGTCTGATAAAAGGAAAACATTGGAGGGTCCAGATTAAGAATTGGGGACCGTAGACTCTCAGAATGGAGAGCAGTGAATGGCTGTGATATATGATTACAATTTGGCGCCAAGCTTATACTTTATTAGCGTACAACAATTTTCATTCTCTATCTCACTCTCTCTGTTTGCAAATGAAACGACAGAGATCGATACACTCCTCCTTCCAAAAGCCCTCGCCGGAGGAATGCCACTCAGACACCGGAAACATTCTCGATGCGCGTCAAGTCCCGTGGAAGCATCGCACTGACAACAGCAGCCGTTCGATTCAACCGCCAAGCGGTTGTTTAGTGGATTCATCTCTGGAAATAAGAGGAACAGATACTCCTCCGGAGAAAGTGCCTCGTCAGGTTTTCCCGGAGAACTTCACGATGGGCGAGAACTCTGGTGGTTCCTCACTTTTCTCGAGCATATTGCACAAGTTCGTGAAAGTCGACGTCGCAGAGCAGCTCCATGATAGGTGAGACATCCAGGTCTTCTGTTTTTTTTTTTGATTTAGGGGCTTATTGTTCTTTTTTTGTAACCTTACTTCTTTGGATTGTCGTTCAGGGTTTCCTTTTCTTATATAATGATTTTGCTTAATATGACTTTTGGATTCAGTCATTCCAAAAATTTCTAAGGTTCATCTCATATTTTGAAGTGTTGAGTCCAGTTCAAACTTGAGAGAAGAACAACGTCAATAAGCTTCTTTGAAATGTTATAACCCTTGTTCCAGCATGTCCCTCGAGTATTCGGTCGGCGAGTATGATTTTGGTTCTCAAGAGCATTCTTACTTGGATAACATTTTTTTTAAAGCTGTTGTCCTGTTTTCTGTAGTATTCTTATAGTTGTTCATATTCTCTGAAGTGGTTGCAGGAACCAGTCTCATGACTATTCTACTGATGGATTGCTAAAAGAAGAAGTGCCTTCTCTGCGCCCTGATAAGGACAAAAAAGGCATTTCCAATAGCCTTAGTGATCATGAAAGCCTTATAAAACATGAAGCCAAGGATGATGTTGTTGGACCAGACACACCTGGTACGCGACCTCTTGTTCCTCGTTTGAAGCGGGTTCAAGAGGATGCTCACCAGTCTGCCGATAAAACTGATTCTTGCTCTCCAATTACTTGCAAAAGAGTGAAATTGCTTCAGGATTCTAAGTCTCTAAGCAATAATCATTCTGAAATAAATGACTCAACTAGCAAGTTTGAGTGGCTTGACCCTTCAAGAATTAGGGACGCTAATGGAAGGAGGCCCAATGACCCCCTATATGACAAGAGGACACTTTGCATACCACCTGATGCGTTGAAGAAGATGTCAGCATCTCAAAAACAATACTGGAGCTGCAAATCACAATACATGGATGTTGTACTCTTCTTTAAAGTGGTTAGTTAATGCTAACTCAGTTTCTGCTGCCTCACCATCTATTTTCATATTTTTCTTCAAATTTTCTGTTTTTCCTATTAGATAATTGCACTTAAAAGGTAATATGATAGCTGACAATTGAATCCAATTTTTCCCATCTCAGTCCGCCAACTGGGGACTGCAAGATTTAGGTTAAGTGACTTTGAAGGCTAGCATCCCGATTAGTAAACATCAGCACTAGCTTATTCTAGATGAGGTTTCAATTGATTCCTTTTCTACTTTAACTCAGTTCTCATCCAAAGCTTATCCAGGGGATCTTGAACATATCTTGATTTGTGCGTCTTTGAGTTGCTTCCAAGTCCTGTCAATGACTTATGGTCAAATGTAGGGAACATTTTATGAACTATATGAATTGGATGCTGAAATTGGCCACAAGGAGCTTGACTGGAAAATGACATCTAGTGGTGTTGGGAAGTGTCGACAGGTGATTGAACATTTTCTTTTCGTAAATTCTTATTCAGCTATTATTTTCCTGTTACACCTTGAATGCACATTCTGACATTATTTAGCTTCCTTTTTGGTTAGGTTGGCATATCTCAGAGCGGGATTGATGATGCGGTGGAGAAGTTGGTTGCTCGAGGGTAGGGCACAGTGGGAAATTTTCTTTACTGCTAATTCTTCTCTTTTCTTTTGTGCTCTCTCATTTGTGCAATATGACTTGGGGAATATTGGGAGGTTTTACTACTGCTATTCAATTATGTGACTACATTATCTAATTCATTATCTACTTATCACTATCCGAAATGCAATAACCTATTTTTAATTTTTCGTGGAAGCAAGGAAGTTAATAATGTTCCAGGAGAAGAGAATGAGAGAGTAGCCTAGTGGTTGGAGTTACCTTCACAAAACTTCTGAGGTCTTTGATCCAAATCCTAACCAGAGTGGGGGTAGGCATTTGGAAAGGGGATGGCTAACCCATAGTGTGTAAACCACTTCAGATTCCAATGAACATAAAAGTTCCACGAAAAATAATCATTGGTTAAAGAATGAGAGGGAATAAAAAATAGATAATGAGATGCATTTGTTAACTTGCTTCCATATCTTTTTGGTCATTAGTTTGGAAGGAGATGGTAACAGATCATATATGACATGTCAAGGCCTTATTTAAGTAAATATTTAATCTATGTTCTGTTTTCTCTAAAATTGATGTGGTTTGTTCTTGCTCATATGTTTATTACAATATGCCAGAGTAGTCAAGTGGTTATACCTTGTGTTGATTTAAAATATCCGTATTCATTTTATGCTTTTTGTCATTTTTCAAAGGTATAAAGTTGGGAGAATGGAGCAGTTAGAAACATCTGATCAAGCGAAAGCTAGGGGTGGAAATTCTGTGAGTACCAAATGTTGCTTTAGAATAGACAAGTCTACCCTAATTTGTACTTGTTTTTTCTTAACTATTGATACCTAATGTTTGATTTCTCCTCCTCCATATGCAATGCATCTGATTATTGAATGGTAAATTATTTGTATAAACTCTAGCAGCAGGTATGTATCTAACATACACCTAACAAGCTGCTCAATAAGCCAGAGGGAAAGGACAACAAGAGATGATGGATAGACGCCTTCATGTTTTACCTGTGAAATAGTTTAAAAGCTTTATTTGAAGTCCTAATTAGTTCATTGGTTTGTCTTCTTTAGGATGGAAATTCACATATTGGGAAGTTTTTCATTTAACAATTGAGCTTTGTTAATGAGTATAATTCCATGTGAACTAGTCCTTCTTACAAAATAAGTAGGATAGATGCCTTAAATTTGTTCTTAATTACATTTTAAGGCCTTCCTCTTTCCTGCTATTGTGTTGGTTGGATAAGCACCAGAAGTGACCTCTGATGTTTGGAATTTTAGGTAATTTCTAGAAAATTAATTCAAGTTGTCACGCCATCAACCACAATGGATGGAAATATCGGCCCTGATGCTGTTCATCTTCTTTCCCTGAAAGAGGTATTTGGATTTTCACTAAAAAAAACTGACTGTATTATGCACCTTTTCAAATAGTGCTAAAAGTTACTGACCTCAATAAAGGCAAATCTTGGTTCAGTAGTCTTACCTTCAAAAGTACCAGGGCAGTTTGTATGTTTCCTATACTTGTCACCACCATGTTATAAACTTGTCTAAGCAAAGTTATAAGCGCAGTGTCACTTACATGGCCACCATTTCTTTTCTATCACTTTTTAAAATTTTGAAAGTTAATAATCTTCATATCTTAGACTTTCATTTATGCAAGTTCTGTTTGCAATACGGTGAATTATTGCCTAAAAGTCTCATTGCTTTATGTTCTTGCACCACCTACAGGCCAGTAATCAACACGTTAAAGTAAAGTGACTGTAGAGTGTTTTAGTTGCATTGTCCATACTTTACAGATTGTGTTTTGCAGTTCTTTTTATTTATTTGCTCATATCTTTTTGTCTAAAAAGTTGGTTTCTTAGCCACCCTTAGCTTTTCTGCCCTTAGTAATTGTTGCAACCTTTTCAAGTGTAATCTCTCAACTATTTTCAACCCAAAAGTTCACTAAGCTATCTTATCTCTGTGGCCGATTTAACTCTGCTCTTAGGGCCATAATGGACCTGACGATAATGGAACTGTTTATGGATTTGCTTTTGTTGATTGTGCTGCTGTTCGATTTTGGGTGGGCTACATTTGTGATGATGCTTCTTGTGTGTCTTTGGGCACATTACTGATGCAAGTATGCTTCTTTACTTCCTTATTTCGTAATGTTCATTTAGCAATAACTAGAAACTCAAGTTCTATTTTCTCTGATGGGTTTTGGTTGTAGGTTGCACCTAGAGAAATTTTATATGAAACTAAAGGTTAATGCATTCCTTTCTGTCTCTTCTTTTTTCTCTGCGATTTCTCATCAGTTTACACTTTTTTTTTTTTGCTGCAATTGATGTTATGATTTTACATGTTAAAGGGCTGTCCAAAGAAACTCATAAAGCAATCAGGAAGTACTCATTGAGTGGTGAGTTTATATTTACAGGTTCAATTAATTTTAATTGTATGACTACCTAAAAGTTAATAATGTTGACACCCTGTGAATTGCTCTAAGACCTCAAAGAAATTGAATATCACACTGTATATAGTAGTATTAGCTTGCTTGTGGAAATACAGGGATTCAGTTTTTAGTTAGGGAAAAATAAATGCAGTAATATAAATTGCAATCTAAATGAAAGCACTTCTGGCAACAGCTTGTAAGATGCATGATTTCTGAACTTTTAATTTGCAAAAAAAGGTGCTGACCTTATGCTAGAAATATCATGTTTATTTGTAACTTTATTGTTTGTCAGCAGAAGTTATTTGGAAAAGATGATTACTTGAATTGAGTGGAGAGTTGATAAAATTTGGAGTCCCTTATGTGAATCCTAGGTGCAAACTAATTTAAGGGATCTTCTTGCATGCTTGCTTCGTTTCAACTTTCCCAAGTAACTGGGCTTCACATCCACGTAGCATTTCCATATGTTAACAATTATTAGTCCTTTGTCTACCTCATCTGCCATGACGCTTGATTATGCATCTAGTCCTCGAAACTTGTTACCTGCATTTTAAGTATCTGCGGGTATTCTTATTATCTTCACTTATATTCAGAACATAAATGATCACTTTACTAACCATGTCATATCTGTGAGCTACTATTAGCCAATTATGACAACTAGAAGCATTATGAACTGCTAACAGTTTTTGCTTTCTCTTGAAGGTTCTACAGTGCAGCTGACCCCAGTCATGAGTTTTGTGGATGCATCTGAAGTTAAAAATTTGGTTCAGTTGAAGGATTATTTCCAAAGATCTTATAACAGCTGGAGTAATGTACTTGAAAGTATAGAGCATCAAGCTGTAACACTATGTGCTCTTGGTGGACTCATTGGTCATCTTTCCAGGTTGATGGTATGTCTGCTTTTTATCATCCTCCACAAAAAAAAAAGAAGAAGAAAAAAATGGAAGCCAAAATAGAAGTATATGCTGATAATTTGCTTTTATTTTCATACAGTTAGATGATATCTTATCTGGTGGAGATATACTGCCCTATAAAATTTATGAGGGTAGCCTAAGGATGGAAGGTCAGACAATGGTTAATCTGGAGATCTTCAGTAATAATGTTGATGGTGGTTTACGAGGCAAGTGTTTTCTCCCAGTTGCCTCTCAATTGTTATACCTTTTGTACTTAAGGGGTGTTTATCTTCATGGACTTAGGTACATTATACAAATACCTTGATAGCTGTATGACATCGTCTGGAAAGAGACTTTTGAGAAGGTGGATCTGCCACCCACTAAAATCTGTTGAAGGTATTAATAATAGGCTTAATGTGGTTGAGCATCTAAGATTACACGCAGAAGTTATGCTTGTTATTACGCAGTATCTTGGCAAGATTCCAGACATAGAAAGGATGTTTGGGCAAATAAGGGCTAACTATCAGGCATCAGCTTCTCTTGTACTGCCCTTAATAGGAAAAAAGCTGCTGAAACGTCGAGTGAGTACTCTGAACAGGTGTTTAAGTGGACTTGTTTTGGAGGACTTATTAATGTTGTGTATCCTCTGATACTATCTGAAGCAAAGAATATAGGCATTTATTGTTTATAGTTATTTTATGCAGCTGAAACATTTTCTTCTGATAAATGGTTGTTTTACAGTTTATGATCAATTACTAGTTATGAACTTATCATGTAGATCAGTGTGACCTTTTGCGATCAATGTCCAGTAAAATTTAATTATCTTAATCATATCATCATCATGCATACTTTGGATCTTATATAGGTTTTACTTTCTTAATTCACATATTTCATTTAAAGATATTGAGTGAATGCAGTCGATATACTGAATAAGAATGATTTGAACACTGATTCTTGTCAGATGACATATTTTTTTTATATGCTGTTGTCTATTGATTTCCTTCTCTCCTGGCATCTGATTTGTTTTCTAAGACTGAATATACAAGAATAAAATGATGAAAAGATTTTCTTTTTTTTTTTTGTTGTTGTTTCTTTAGCAGCAATATAGTTTTAAAGTGCTTTTCAATTGTTGTGACACATTTGGTTTTGCAGGTAAGAATTTTTGGTTCTCTAGTGAAAGGACTTCGGATTGGAATGGATTTGTTACTTTCATTACAGAATGAAAGGGAAGTGATCTCATTATTATCAAAAATATTTAAACTTCCAGAACTAAACGGTAGTTCTGGGCTAGACAAATTTCTTTCCGAATTGGAAGCAGCTATTGATAGTGAATTTCCCAGTTATCAGGTCTGCTTCTTTATGATTTACATTCTTGTGTTGTTGGGATATTTGAACCATAACATCTTGTTCATTCCCCCTTAGAGTGCTTGCATGCTTTTGCATATGCCAACATGATATTTTTCTTCTCACAGAATTTGTTCACATCATTTTTTGGTCAATTATCTTAAGCATATTTTATGAATGTTATTTTATTCTCCATTAGATTTTCTTATATTATCTCTCTATTATGTTTTTGAATAATTTCAATGGAAAATTACCTAACTTATAGCACCTTTAGTTCATAAATGAATGAGAGTAATTTTGAAATATGAAAAATAAAGGAAAGAATGTAGGAGAGAATATGGACATAGGATTTACTTGATATTGTCGTTGATATATAGTTTAAGGAGCCTTATTTAAGGGAGAAATTATATAAATATTAGATTATAATATTTCTTAATTTATAGAATAATATTGGATTTAATTAAGATAGCATAGATGCTTCAACTTGTTACATATAAAAGTAATTATTAACATAAACTCTTTCTACTTTAGAACAAATTCACTGAGCCAACAGTACTCGTCTCACCTGGGAAGAGATCCATCAAACCACCCTTCCTGAGCTGAACAAATAATAAAAAAACTCTTCTCGTTTGGGAAGAGATTCACCAAGCCAACAATCAAAACAATCTTATCACTTAGGAAGGAATTCACCTAACCAACAACATCTTCGAGTCATGAAGTCTTGAACTCACAAGGGTTTTGTACAAAAACCAGTTGTATGTGAAAGGCAAGAATGTAAAAGAAAAAATAGACATAATATTCTGTGGTTTGGCCATAAGGGCTTTCGTCCACGGACACAACTACGAAAAGGCTATATGTTTCTTATTGATAGTACAAGGAAAAGAAGACTGATGCACATATTAGGTAATAGCATCCCTTGATTTATAGAATAAAATCGGGGTTAACTAAGATTTTAGTAAATCAAATCTGACTACAGTCAATTTCTGAATATTCTAAGAGTATCCTTTCTAATTTTTGCATTGGGTCTGTCTCCACAAGCATACAGCACTATAGAGACACATTATTCATTTTGCTGTTATTAAACAATTTGACTACTTATATATCTGTATTTTGCTCATTTATTCATGATATTGGTTTTTTAGTTTCTTACCTATTCCTGACAAATTGTTGATATGAACAAATGGTCCAGAATCATGAAGTGACAGATTCAGAGGCTGAAACACTTTCGATACTGATCGAGCTATTTATTGAGAAGGCTACAGAATGGTGTGAAGTCATTCATGCTATCAGTTGTATTGATGTGCTGAGATCCTTTGCAGTTATAGCATCTATATCATGTGGTTCCATGTGTAGACCTGTCATTTTACCTGAGTCAAAAATCAAAGCTTCCAAACAAAACGCTGGAGGACCTGTTATTAAAATAAGAGGGCTATGGCATCCATTTGCCCTCAGAGAGCATGGAGTAACGCCTGTTCCAAATGACTTGTTCCTAGGTGAGGATGTAGATGGTTATCATCCTCGCACTTTATTGTTGACTGGGCCAAACATGGGTGGAAAATCAACACTTCTGCGTGCCACATGTCTTGCTGTTATACTGGCGCAGGTTAGGTTTGTTACTGTTCAGAACTTATAAACTTATGCATGGTTGGCCAGTATCCTCTCATGTGTATGGTAATAAATCCACAGAAAACTCTCATATTCAGCCAACCTTTGAAGTCTACACCTTATGCTCTAGTTATGTTGTATTGCAGCTTGGTTGTTTTGTGCCTGGTGAGAACTGCGTCCTTTCACTCGTTGACATCATTTTCACTAGGCTTGGTGCCACCGATCAAATTATGACTGGTGAAAGTAAGTTAGATGAGGATAAAAGTTTTTAACCTTTTTATTATTATGCTTCTCTTTTTAATATTCAAATTTGTTTCCTTTGTACGTATGGGTTATTTTTCCTCGACTATCTTATATTGTTTGGAGTAAGCATTCAAGATTTTGAATTTAAAGCACCTTTTCTGTTGGTGTTTGTGATGTTGGATAAATAGAAAAGATATCAAACTAGTGGCAAAAAAACTCACAAAAATTAGGAATCTGGGCTCTTGGGTATTGTTAGGTTGCTGGAAATTAAGATTTCAGATCTGAAATTTCAGCAACAGTTGTGAAACTTCAGAATTGGATTGCTGGGAACTTAAGCTGGAAAATTGCTGGAATTTTAGGAAGGAAACAAACAATGGTGTTCTAGGAATCACTCATAGGACAGAAACTGGGAATCACTCATAGGATAGAAATCTAGGAATCCCACCTAAGATCCAAAAATTACTCTTAGAAGAAAGCATCAGACCACCCAGTTGAAAACTCAAAACTTGTAGATAAATTTGAGGCCTGCATTATATAAGGGTTGAATTCATATATATAGAAAGGTTAGAGCCTTTATCCTAGTAGTAAAGACCCTGTCCTTACCCACAGATTATCATAAAGAAAAATCAGGAAATACATGGGGCGTATATTGATAAAAAAGCTCAGTAAGATAGGATGACAGTGGCTTTTGGGAGGGGCTACCTCTCTCCCTGGACCTTACAGTTCACCAATTAATTTTGATTCTGCTTGCCTTTTTCCAGCCACATTTGCCTTCCTTCTATATACTTGGTGGTTAACAAACCACCATAACAGATATCATAACAGCCATGCCTAATCATTCCCTCTAGCAATCAGTAGGCTGGCACTCAGGCTATTCTCATAACCAACCATACTAACAACAGACTCCAACAAAAAGAAAAAAAAAACTGACTCAATAACTAACTGCTGAGCTGGACACTCCTTGGGTGGTCAAGCCTTCTTGCAGATTCTTCTTGCCCTTCCTTGCATGCACGAATTTGATCTGGGGCTTATCATAAAGCTATTCCTAACTAAGATATTCAAAATTTAGTATTGAATCCTATTTTGATAGGAATTTTTTAACTTTAAATAATTTTAAAATTTGAGCAAATTAGGACAGTATATCTAACTTATTATTAATCCCTGTCTAGTAAGGGAAAACTTTTTACGTCAACTCCCACTTTTCATTCCATCAAATTAAAGCTTGTGGTTGACTGATTTATCCTCTTTTATTTTGTTTATAAATAAGTTCTTTTGCATCAATTTCACTACTGTCTCACTGTTGGTAGATTTTGGTATCTCAGGGTTGAACGGTTTTACAATTGTCTTGGATATGATGTGAATCCCTTTTCAATTTCAACTTTTGAAATGCACACTGACAGTCATGTCATACATTAGAGTGTAATAATAAGCTTCCCAAAGACACATCCTGATTGTGCAAACTGGAAATGAATCTTGTCTTTTCCAGGTACATTTCTTGTTGAGTGTGCAGAGACAGCTTCAGTTCTTCAAAATGCCACTCAAGACTCTCTTGTTCTTCTTGATGAACTGGGTCGAGGAACAAGCACCTTTGATGGATATGCCATTGCTTATGCTGTGAGATCTCTTTCTTTGAGCATGTTGTATTTAATTTACTTGTGCATTAAATTTTCTAAGAATTAAAATGTTATCCCAGATTATTTATTCTCATAATCATGCTAGCTCATGGGCAAATTCATGGTGTTACATTATTGAATTTACAAAGGTGATTTGAATTGCAATGATTTCCCATCTTTTCTGACCTTAGATAAACAGTCTTAAGGAATGTAGAAATTATAAAGGCAAGAGATGCATGTTACTTTCGGAAATGCATTGCTGAAGAATGTATTTATAATGCTGGTGCAGGTACAACTTGTGTGTATGCGAACTCGGTATCTATCCAATCAATATCTGATAAGGAGTAGAATATAGTTAGATTGAGAAATAACTTATTCTATCAGTCTTCTCCATCGTAGAGCTAATACTCCGTGCATATTTGAACAGGTTTTCCGCCATCTTGTTGAGAAGGTCAATTGTCGATTACTTTTTGCAACACACTATCATCCACTCACAAAGGAATTCTCTTGTCATCCACATGTTACTCTGCAGCATATGGCCTGTGCTTTTAAGCCAAATTCTGAAAAGCTTAGAGGTGATCAGGATCTGGTTTTTCTATATCGGCTTAACTCTGGGGCATGCCCAGAGAGCTATGGATTACAAGTGGCAACAATGGCCGGGATACCAGAGCAGGTGGTTGAAGGTGCCTCAATGGCAGGTCAGCTGATGAAAAAATCACTTGGAAGAAGTTTCAAGTCTAGTGAACAGAGGTCAGAGTTCTCAACACTTCATGAAGAGTGGTTGAAGACACTCCTAAATGTATCACGCATGGAAGATAGTAATTTGGAGGATGATGTTTATGACACTATTTTTTGCTTGTGGCATGAAATGAAAGGCTCATTCCGAGGATACTAACTGAAAAATAATCCGAATTAGATTCAAAGTTGAAGCCTTTATTCCTTTGATCAGCTACTTTACTCTGTTGTCATACCCTCTTTACGCCATCACTTGGTGACCGAATAGTGGTTTTTTTTTCCTGAAGAAAATGAGATGCATCAAAGAAACAAGGACCGAGGGCCTTTTACAGCAGAAGCTGGAAGCCAGGTTCAACAAATGGAAATGAAAGGAAATTTAACTGAAAAGCATTGAGTTAATTTTTAAGTATACAAGAGTCTAAGCTTTGTCACGGCAGCAATGCTACATCCCTCTTCATCACCATACCTTAGAGATGCAGTCTTGCCTCTTAGGTTGATTGTTGTTCATCCAGCTAGATCACTCTGATTCTTCTCTCTTCATCTCCAGTTTTCAGCTCTTATCTTTCTAGTGCCTCTCTTCATCTCAATCTCGGCTCTCATCCACCTCATCCCCTTCAAACCACAAAAACTCGACCATTGTACTTATTTGAGTCCCTCTCTCCTTTATAGGAGCTTTTCCATCCTCTTTGTTTT
Source organism: Erythroxylum longipes (assembly GCA_027563885.1). Classification (NCBI taxonomy): domain Eukaryota; kingdom Viridiplantae; phylum Streptophyta; class Magnoliopsida; order Malpighiales; family Erythroxylaceae; genus Erythroxylum; species Erythroxylum longipes. Next base: position 34,190,268 of record JAOQMS010000008.1, on the reverse strand, counting down.
TTTTTCCGTTTGCTTTTGATTGGTTACCTTAATTAGTAACAACTTTTTGTAAACTTTTTCCAAACTCTGCACATTTTCCACTTCCACTTTTGAACATCATGCGCCCCTTAAACCCTCACCCTTTTGTTCAGACTCTCCCACTAATTTTTCCTTGGTATCCTCTTGCAACTTAGTTGATTCCAAACTATCTGAGAAGGGCTTCTTCTATGATAATCAGAAAGGTTAGAAGCAAGTGATTGCTGTAGATGGAGACACAACACTTCATTACTCCCCGCTAAAGGAAGACATGGGTCTGAGTTATAGTCTCACCAAATTTGGAAGTCCTCTAAGGAGCCTGATTTTGGGAAGCTTTTCTTGTGGGATTCTTTTTAGAGAAAAGGTCCCCTTTTTTAGTATTACAAAAATGGGCAAATAATGTTTGGAAGAACAAAAAGTTGGTGGAAGTATTACTAACTAATAAAAACTTAGTATTATTTACCTTTTCTTTCAAAGCTCAGGCCCTTAAAGTCTTGGAAGAAGGCCTTTGGCATGTAATGATGAAGTAAATCACTTGTCAATATAAAAATCACGTACAATATGCAAAATACACAATAAAGGGGGTTTAATTATGTTAAATTGTTTAAGATATGAATCTTTAAAATCTTCTTGATTTTTTTGACAAATTCAGACGATCACAAGTTTAAATAATGCACTTAATTTTGATAAGTAATGCAATAACGGAAATTAGTATCTATTTTTCTAACAATAAGAAAATTAAAAAAGGTAAGAGTTAAAGAATATGACACCGCGATTTATACTAGTTCATCCTTAATCTTGGCTACGTCCAGTCCTTAGAGTTTGTCTGAGATTTAACTATCTCCTTCAACGTTACAAGTATTATTTCTATACTTGCAGAGCCTCTTCAGGTCTCTTTCACAAAGTATTCTTTATCTTCTTCCTTAGCCTCTTCAGGCTCTAGCTTTCCTTTCTCTCGAAAAGATATTGTTTAAGCTTTCACACTCACGTTACAATGTATTTGCTCTCTTTCTTTCTTTCTTTTCTCTCAGAATATTTTTCACAGCATAAGCACTTGAGCATAGAATTTCT
>JAOQMS010000008.1:34162972-34181281 GCA_027563885.1 Erythroxylum longipes | reverse complement strand
GAAGGCATTGACAGATGGATATTTGACTATATTTTTACACTAATATTTGTTATATTTTGCTTGATATTTTACACTTTGATCGTGTATTTGGTACTTAATTTGCTCTAGGTGTGTTTACACAGTATAATTTCCTTCATGGACTTAAAGGACAAGAATTCAAACGAAAACATAACATAAAATGAAAGTGGGGGGTTTCTAGGACTATTTAAGTAATGATGTGATAGTTAATGTAAACGGAACACTCAAATGTATCCAAAAGCTTAAGATAATCAGGGAGGGATTAAAGTCTCTAAAGAAATAGATAGGGAATAACACCACTTAAGCCATTACAGTAGCCAAAGACAAGCTCTCCCAAGTTCAAACTATTCTACCTATAATCCAGGCAATAGTTCTCTCTTATCTTTAGAGAAAACCGCTTTGAAAGACTACTTGCAAGCTTATAATAATCATGCCAGTGTAATGGAGTAGAGGGTAGGATAAAGTGGCTCAATGAAGGTGATAAAAACTCTAAACTTTTCTTCAATTCCATAATTTCCCAGAAGAACTATTACTCTATAAAGGAAATCACCATGCACGATGGGAGAAAGATATGTAAACAATAAGAATTGTTGAAAGAGGTTGAGAGGTTCTTTAAAGATTTCTACTATTCCCAAAATTCAACTATTCACACTCAACTCTTGGAATTTGTTATTCATAACAAACTATTTGTCAAGGAGAAGGCATTGACAGATGGATATTTGACTATATATTTACACTAATATTTGTTATAGTTTGCTTGATATTTTGCACTTTTATTGTATATTTGGTACTTAATTTGCTCTAGGGTACTTAATTTGCTCTAGATGTGTTTACACAGTATAATTTCCTTCATGGACTTAAAGGAGAAGAATTCAAACGAGAACACAACATAAAATGAAGATTCGATGCATGCATACTCATGCATTTACCAGTGCACTTCTCCTAGACCATGCACTTTCTAGAGAATTTGGTGATGCACGGTCTCATGAACGGTGATGCATAAGACCATGCAGTAGCCAAAACCTTAGAATTTAACATAAAAGGACGTGAACAGAGGCTTTATATAGGAGTACACATGGGGAGGTGATGTTAGATATGGAACTCGTTCTCAAGGGTGATTTAGGTCCAAAGAAGTGGAAAACACAAAGAAATCATCATCAGATCCTTTGAAATACAAGATCATACCTCTACATTGCAAGAATATTCAATAGAAGACAATCGGGGAGATTTAGAATTATGAACCCGTTGTTTTTTGTTTGTTTCTTTCAATGTATGTTTGATTTTGTGTTCGCTTCTGTGTAACTAACATCCAGTTGGTATTTAGGTTGGATGAACCTTATGTTAATACTTTGACATGAGTGATTTTTTTATTAATGCAACTGGTTTGATTGTTATATTGGATCCGATTACGTGTTTTATTTATAATCTGATTTCATACGTAGATATTGAGAAATCCTAGGTTGAATAGATCTATTGTAATTGGAAAGATTTGATTGCAACCCTATAGATAGGATGACATAAATCTCATAGATTAGGGTCAAGCATAATAGAGGGGTTCATAAATCGGTAACAGAATCTTATAAAATTTAACTTGAGTAATTCAGTTAGAAACCTTAGGATTAGTCATTAGTAGACTCAAGGTCAACCACTAGCATACCATAGGAGTCTCTATGGTCCAATAAATCATCAAAACAATTGTATTATAAAAGGCCAATCTGTTAAGGGTTTAGGGAGATTCGAAACCTAGATCCTAATTACCTGATATTGATAATTTGCTAGTTCTTCCTGACTTCTCTGTTCAATTTCATTACTTATTTTCTTCTACTTGCTTAGTTTTAGTTTCTTTTAATTAAAAATCTAAAATCAATCCTTAGGCTAGATAATAAGGGAAGGGTAAGTACTAATATTCAGTCTTTGTGAGATATACCTTTACTTACTGGTACTAGCTATAGTTACATTATGCACTTGTGATTATTACAATATTGACTATTCAAAATTAGTCAATCAAGTTTTTGGCGTCGTTGTCGGGGATTTTAATATTAGGAAAGCCAAAATGCTATTACTTTAATCATTTTCATTTTTTTGTTTTATCTTTGACTTTATTTTAATTTTGTGTTTTGTATGTATTTTATTTTATTGTATCTTATTGTATTTGTGGCTTATTAATTTAATTATCTGTTAAATTTCTTAAGTTGATCTTAAGTTTGTGGTTTGTTGTAGGAATTACGATTCATTGTCATAGCCACAGCTCACAATGGAAGGAAGGAGTAGACGAAACTTTTGTGGGAGCCAGAATATGTCTTTGTGATCTATATCATCACCATATTGGAGAGAGGGGTGTGGAGCCAGAATATGTCTTTGTGATCTATATCATCACCATATTGGAGAGAGGGGTGTGGAGCCAGAATATGTCTTCGCGATCTATATCATCACCATATTGGAGAGAGGGGAGTTCTCACATTTTTTTGGAAGCGCAACTGATATTTAAACCATGTCACGACATTGGTGGGAGTTATCACCACAATCATGAATGTCGAGCACCAAAACATATATGGGAGCGACTGAGCATATGCTATTAACTTTATGGTGCAGTATATGGGAACAAATAAAATTCAGAATGTAGCAATTCTTACACTTATGGATGAAACAATTACGCTCTAGTTGGATATTTACAGCACCAAGCGCCTCTAATTAATGAGCTAACTTTGAAAGATATGATGGTTGATTTTATTCAAAAGTCAATCATGAAGCATCACGAAGGAGAGGCTCGAATACAAAATTTGGTAAATCAGATAGGCCAACTAGCGGACATATTATCTGACGAGATATGAGGGAATGTGCTTAGTCCTATTGAAATGGATGTTAAAGAACATGGAATGACAATCACTCTCAAGAACTGATTATTGGTCCAGGATGAGGTTAACGTGCAAGTTGGGTTAAGCTAAAGACGTTAAAGAAGCGTTGCATGAGAGGCAACCAATAAATCGACATAGATTTTATTTCATGTTATTTTATTTTCATTTTTCTTAGTTATTTTAGTTATTGTTATTTTTATTTTCTTTTATCTTCTTATCCCTTTTTTGTTTATTTTTTGCAAGGATGTTTGTCTCATATTGGATGGATCCAAATTAAGAAATTGTCAAAATAAGGAAAGTTTCAAACAACCTTCTCAGTTGCATATCCACTTGTATTATGTACATTGACGACAATGTTCAATTTTAAGTGTGGGGATGGGTTTAATGAATATTTAACTGATTTCTTCAGGTGTATTATAATCCTGATTATAAATTTTATTAATTGATATCTTAAATTCGTTGAATCTGTTCATAAGTACTATACATTTTTGTTGAATATTGACTTGAATTGGTGTGCGAAAGGATGATGGTTAAACTAAAATTAGTTTTCTAAGTCATATTTTTCGTAACCATGGAAATATTCAAGTTGAATGAAATTGAATATTATTTACACACATATATGCCCAAATTTTTTTCGTGAGCTTTGAGCCTAAAGAGCAAATTTCATAAATTTTTTAAAGCTCTTGTTATTCTTTCATGTGTGTGATATCTTGTATAGTAGGATAATTTTAAAAGTTCCTTTTATTATGCATGTTGAGACCATATTTGTTAAATTTCAAACATCAACATGATGAAGGCATTTAGATTTACCAACTTCTTTTAGCCTATTTCTTTGAAAATTACCATACCCATAAAATTTACCTTTAGGAATAACCAAGTTGAGCCTTAGCCTTTCTCACTGATTAAACCCAAATTATAAACCTTTATCCTATTTTTCTTTGAAGACCTATTTATTGTTTCGAACCTTGAAGGTTGTTTACATTATTTACTTATTTGAGGCTTAAAATTCTTCAAAGTTCCAATATTTTTTGAATTGACTTAGTGATTGGAATATTGTGAAAAAAGAAAGAAGAAAAAAGCATAAAAAGAAAGAAAGGAAGAAAAAGAAGAGAGAAAAATGGAAAAAAGAATAAGTTTATGGTACGAAAAGATTTGTGATGAACCGACTTATGTGTTTTGTGAACAAGTCTTGTAATATCTCTTTGAGTAAATTTTTTTCATTTAAACCCCTCTTATTATCCCAATCATACTGTACCGAAACTCGATTACAACCTACAGAAGGACCTTTTGATTTTTGTTTCTAATTTGTACGTAAGTGGTGGAGATGTGATTTTATTACAAGCACATGGTAAGAATTCTACTATGCATGGATTGAGAGTTTGATACTTTCACCCTAAACACTTAAGTGCATTGAGCGAAATCTTGGTGAGGGTGTAAAGAGATATACTTTTTGATTTCAATGCAATTATTGATGTGATTATTATTAATATTACTTACGAAATTAATTTTAAGATAACTTGACTCTAATTGTATGTTCATTTCATTCAATATGATATGATAATGTATAATATAAATCGATAGATTGAAATTGATGATGGATTGATGTTGTAAAATTTATTATTTTGATTATAGTTTACTTAAGGATAAGCAAAAACTTAAGTGTGAGGATTTTTGATAGATGAATATTTGACTATGTTTTTACACCCATATTTTATTTATTTTGCTCAATATTTTACACTTTTATAATTTGCTCAAACTGTGTTTACAGAGTATAATTGCCTTCATAAACTTAAAGGGGAAGAATTCGGATGAAAACATGACATAAAATGAAGATTTGATGCATAGAAGGGATGCGCGACCTTGCATCTACCTGTGCACTTCCCCTAGGCCATGCACTTTCGCGATTTTCAGAGAATTTGGTCATGCATCAGCCAAAACCCTAGAACTTAACATAAAAGGATGTGAACAGAGGTTTTATATATAGGAGGAGGCATAGGGAGGTGATTCTAGACGTGGAATTTGTTCTTCAGAGGTGATTTTGGTCCAGAGATGTGGAAAACATGAAGAAATCATCGTTAGATCCATCGAAATACAAGATCATGCCTCTAAATCTCAAGAATACTCAATGGAAGACAATAAGGGAGATTCACAATTATGAACCCGTTGTTTTCTATTTGTTTTTCTTTCAATGTATGTTTGATTTTTCATTCAATTATGTGTAACTAACATCTAGTTATTATTTAGGTTAGATGAACCTTATGTTAATACTTTGATATGATTGGTTCTTTTATTAATGCAATTAGTTTGATTGTTATGTTGGATCTGATTACTTGTTTGATTTATAATATGATTTCATAGGTAGAGATTGAAAAATCCTAAATTGAATAGATCTACTGTAATTGGAAGGAATTGATTGCAATCCTAGAGATAAGACGACATAAATCTTCCAGATTATAGTCAAACCTAATAGAGGGATTCATAAATCGGTAACACAATCCTATAAACTTTAACTTGAGTAATTTAGTTAGAAACCTTAGGATTAGTCAATAGTAGACTCAAGGTCAGCTACTAGCATACCACAGGAGTCTCCATGGTCTAATAAACCATCAAAACAGTTGCATGATAAAAGGTCAATTCGTTAAGGGTTTAGGAGGAACTTTTATCATAAATTCTCTATTCAATTTCGTTACTTAAAAGGTCAATCTTGAATTCTCTATTCAATTTCGTCACTTATTTTCTTTTACTTTCTTAGTTTTAGTTTCTTTTAATTAAAAATCTAAAATTAGTCCTTAGGCTGAATAAGAGGGGAAGGGTAAGTAATAGTATTCATAGTCTTTGTGGGGTTGACCTGTGCTTGGCAGTACTAACTACTTCTATGTTTTTCACTTGTGGTTATTACAATATTGGCTATGTAAAATTAGTTAATGAGGCATCACTAACCAGGATTGTTGATGATTCTAAGATAAAAAAGGTGTTCTTCCAAATGAATCCTAAAAAGGCACTAGGGCCTCATGGTTATGGGTTCTTTTTAAAGAAAGCATGGGATGAGATAGGCTCAATAGTGAAAGAAGTTGTTAAAGAATTCTTCTCTCAGGAATTATTTTGAAGGAAATCAAGAAAACCTATTTTTGTTTGATCCCTAAGCTAAGAAATCTTGCATCTTTGGAGGACTAGAGACCAATTGCATGCTTCTAATTCCTTTACAAAGTGATAGTAAAGATTATTGCTAATAGACAAAAACTTGTTTTGGGATCCTTGGTTAGTGATAACCAAAGTGCTTTTCTGTAGGGGAAATATATAGGAGATAATATCTCCATAGTGTAGGAACTCTTAAGAATCTACTTAAGGAAGAATGCTCCAAAGAATTGTGCTTTCAAGATAGATTTTAAAAAGGCATTTGATCGTGTGGAATGGAACTTTATCTTAAGACTTCTAGAAGTGATGAGTTTTTTAGGTATGTTCAATAAATGGATTGAAGCTTGTATTACTTCTCCATCCTATGCTATTTTGGTCACTGGAACTCTTACAAATATTTTTCATGGAAAAAGGGGACTTAGGCAAGGCGATCCTATATCACCTTATATTTTCATCTTATGTGTGGAAGCTCTAACTTCTCCCTTAAGTACAATATTGGCAAGTGCACATAGTTTAAACATCGCAGTAGATGCAAGAAAGTCTCTTTAGAGAATTTGTACTTTGCAGATGATATTCTTATTCTCTAAAACTAGTAGGGATTCCATTAATCTCCTTGTGACTTCTCTGAATCAATTTAACTCTATGTCTCGATTGACAGTCAATTATGCCAAAAGTCGTTTTGTTCTGTCCAAAAGTGCAGATCAAATGGAAGGACGAGTTTCCTCTACAACTAGAATGAGGTGAAATCAATCCCTTCTATGTTATCTAGGCTTACCAATCATTACCAGAACGATTTAGTTTAATAAATGTTATCCTCTCATTGAAAGAATTCAAAAGAGATTGAATTTTTAGACCAACCGAGCTTTATCTTTTGGAGGTAAACTACAATTAGTCAACTCAGTTCTTAACTCTATACATGTCTATTGGTCTTCTAATATGGTGCTAGTAAGGGGAGTTATTAAATCATTGGAAAAACTTATAAGGAATTTTTTTATGGGGAGGCAATGACCCTAACAGGGGATATGCCAAAGTAAAGTAGGTCTATGCCTACAGACTTAAGTTGGAAGGTGGCCTAGGAGTTATTTCCATCGAATCCTCTAATAATGCTCTCTTATTAAAGAAGTACCTAGAGGGTAATGAAACCCTAGGGGGTCAAATAACTCTATAGCTATGTCTTAAAAGGCAGGAGTATATGAGCTGTTAACCTTAAGACATCCCATTCTTGGTTTCTAGCACAATTACTAAAGATAAAATGGGATTTTGTGACATCCCACATCGACTGGAGAGGAGAATGAATTACGCCTTATAAGGGTATAGATACCTCTTCCCCATAGACGCTTTTTCCTGAGCATAGGAAGAGTAAAACTGTGAGGATTTTGGCCTAATGGTAATTCAAAGCGGACAATATCTATGGGCAGGTGGTATGGGCTGCTACAAATGGTATCAGAGCCAGTTCCTGACCTATAATCTCATGTAGGGAATGAAGCAAGGGCTAGTTTTTGGTATGACAATTGGACAGAAAATGGATCACTAATCAATAATTAGATGCCACTCAACTATTGAGCCACCTTCCTTCAACAATCCTTTATTAGGGAAATATATTTGGAGAGACCATTGATAGTTGTATGTTTCATGATTTGTTAATAAGTATTTTATTATATTTTTAGTTGTTAATTAATTGATTGATGCATGTTTAGGTTTAAAATTGTGTTAGCTGGTTATATATTTATGTTTTGAATGTTATGTGGGTTAGAGCATGCTACTGAGCTTTAATTTTATGCACTTGAGGTGCTTTGATTTTTTTGTTAGTGTTCAACCCGTTCTATCAAACCAATTGTTTCTAATATATCAAAATCTAACTATCGAGGCATAACAAATTTCTTTAGACTAAGGGTTTGGAAGCAGTTACCTTCCTCTACCGAGTAAATCAGAAAGGGTGTTCCGTACTCCGCAACTCAATTCCTTTATCTGTGGCCTCATACTTGAACTTTGCCTTTTGGTCGAGTTCGCTTGATCGTTTGCTTGATACGGTCCCATTAGAATGAAAGGAGTGAGGAATTTAGGGAGAGATAAAGACTTTAAAGATGATTGTAGAGAGAAGTGAGAGGGAATTGGCTTCTTGGTTTTAGAGAGATAGAGAATGATATGTGTAAATATATAGGTTGGGGGGTCAGACGGGTAAAATTTGGAGAAAAATGCATGAGAATTGCGTGTCCCCCAATTGGCCCACACTAGGACACAAATTCTTGCATTCTTTCTTGATTTTTGTTTCTTTTTCCTCATTTCACTCTCGATGTCCTTCCACACCTTATAATTGCATCATCACCTCATTGTTTCCCTTGTCAAACCATTCTCATCCATCAAGAAAAAGAGAAAAGTAAGAGTTCCCAAGTCATACTTATGCTTGATCTCCTCAAGGTGTTTAACTTATTTCAAAAGCATAGACAACAAAATTGGAAATTTAATCTAATATAAAGGGTGAAATAACTAAAAGTTGAAAAACCATAGGTTGCCTCCCTTGCAATGCTTTGTTTACATCGCTATCTCGACATTCTTTGTTTGCTCATGGTGGTTTAAATGGTTCATGTGATGGTAAGGCCACTATAACTTTCATTGACTGTACTCCAGCTACCAAACTATGCTTCTTACAACCTTTTGTTCGTTTTCTTCTTCTTTTGAGTCTTTTGTCGAATTTTTGGTCATTCTAATGAGTCCTTACAAGTATAACCTTGCTCAACTTCTTCACAAAATTCATTGCTCTTATAGAATCCACAAATTAACATTAGACACTTTAAATGACACCTTGTCATCCTCCACTGTCAAAGTCAATTAACTCCCATCAACGTCTATGATAGATCGGACGGTGGCTAAAAATAGTCTCCCTAAGATAATAGGTGTCTCTATATCTTCTTCTATGTCTAAGATTATAAAATCTGTGGGAAAGTGAACTTATCAACCTAACCAAAACATCCTTGACTACACCTTTAGGATGGTGGATTGATCTATCAGCTATTTGAACAAGTATGCTAGTGGATGTTATTTCACCTAACTTCATTTTCTTACATAAGGTATAAGGAATCATAATTATACTAGCTCCTAGATCTGCAAATGCCTTATCCATTCTAACACTACTAATAGTGCATGGGATGTAAAAATCTCCTGGACCATCTCACTTTTGTGGTAGTGCTATCACTTCAATGGAATTCATTTTGCTTAACAATTCATTCTTCAACTTCTCTTTTATAGATTTCGTAAGAGGGCACTTTTAATTGCTCTATTATATCCAGAACTTCATTCAGTTCTACTTCCTTTGATTTCCTCATCGCTCGAATGAGGTTTGGAATCGAAGGTTTATATTTATTGATTTTAGTCGGGTTATATTTAACATGTGGGGAACTTTCATTAGTCTTTTGCCTTTCTTCTTCCCCATCTTCTTTAACTTGATTGGGCTTTTCTTCAACCGCCTGGGTGATTACCATTATCCTGTCCTTTGGATTTGTCTCAGTATTGCTTGTAATCCCTCACTTCATATCGACAACTTGTCTACTAATTGGCTCATTTGGCTTCAAAGTTGTGTGGGGAGAAGGCGTGATTCTTTGTTACTAGTTCAAAATTTCCTTCTAGCCTTTTATGAGTGTCTTGCATGTACCTAATCTTTTCTAAAATCTTATCTAACTTAAGAGTCTATTGAGTTTGGTTTCTCTTATTGGAAATCAAGTAGTCCTTGAGGTTGAAATTGACCACTGCATTGTTTGACTAGGAGAAGTTTGAGTGATTCTTCCACCCAGGGTTATATATGTTTCAGTAGGGGTTGTTCCCTCCTCCTTGACCAAATTGCCCTCCCATATACTTAACTTGTTTTGATTCATGGTCTTTCATCAGAAAGCAATCAATGGTGTCATGGTTATTTTGTCCACACAGCTCACATCTTTGCTGAATAACTTTCACAAGAGTTGAAGACGAGGTTTTCATATTATTTAGTTGTCGGGTTATCAATCTTAACTTGCATTTTCGTGATTGGGTCAACAGCTAAAAATCCTTTTTGCTCGTGGAGGGTTGTATGTTGTCTTCTCCTATCCATTGTCTAAAGACAACCTTTACTAGCCATTTCCTCCAACATTTGCTCCACTTCATCAACCATCTTCCTCATTAAACATCCACCAGATTCCGAATTTATGATGCCTCGTATGGATGGTTAACGCCATTATAAAAGGTTTGTAATAGTAATTCCTTTGGTAGATTATGGTGTGCGCACCTCCTTTGCAAATCCTTATATCGTTCCCAAACCTTATAAAGTGACTCCCCGTCACTTTGTTGGAAATTTGTGATTTCCTTTACTAGCTTCGTAGTCTTCGTGAGAGGGCGGTACTTATCCAGGAATGCATGCACCAACTGCTCCTAAGTTATGACGTTTATAGGATTTAGTGAATGATACCATGCCTTAGCTCTATCCTTTAGTGTGAAGGGAAGAGCCTCATCCTAACGGCATCTTCCGACATATCGGAAGGTATCACATATTTCTAGGAAATTTACTATATACGCATTAGGGTCCTCATTAGTTAACTCGTAGAATTGCACATTTGTTTGCAGCATATTTAGTAGGGCATGCTTAATTTCAAATGAAGCTGCTCGAATTGGCGAACGAATCATGCCTTGATTTGTAGCATTGAACCCAGGTCCCATGAAGTCCATAAGGGTTCATGGCTGGTTTCCTTGGTTTCCATCTTAGTCAAACTCTTAGTGAAATTCTTCCGCTATAGTTTCTTCAATTTCTTCTTCGTGGCATCTTGCTTGTCAAATTGCTCGTTCCAAATGGGTGATGTCAATTGCTAAGGTTTCGACGATCCAACCTAAACTTCAAGTAACTCTTGTGTTCATACAACTGTAATGAAACAAGAGGGGTAAAAATTACTTAGACTAAAGGAATCCAACTAATCCTAATTAACTCCTCGGCAACGATGTCAAAAACTTGTTGAACAAGTTTTAATTATATAAAACCCTTAATATTTCACAAGCGCACGGGTCGTAGTGTAGTATAAGAGGTGTCGATCCCATGAGGAATTAGCGAACTAATCAAATCCTAATTTGTCTAAGGCTTAAAAGTGTAATTAAAATGAAAGTAAAAACTAAATCGAAAAGTTAAAAAATTGAATATGGAGTGATTGAAATGAGAATTCTAAATTAACGCAAAAAATCAAATTTGAGCACACCCAATTGACAATTAAAATTTAAACAAGGAAGATTAACAAATTATGAGAAAAGGGATTTATCTTATCATGAATGCAGTGTTGGTCCTAGATTTTTGAAGGGTGGATAAGTCTCTCTCAAGTTGTAATCACTAAGCCGTAAATCATAAACCCTAATTAAGTTGAGTTACCAAACATGTAATCTCTTGATTAGCAAAGCAACCCACAACCTAATTAGTTCTTAAGTGTTTCAATAAACAACTGGTTTTCTCACGAGATCTCTCTTCGTATAATTACTGATTTGATTATTTGAATGGTCTATTAGGTTGTTTAACTCTCATTAACCAACCTAATCATTTTTCATTCGGTTTACTCTCTCAATTTATGACCAAAGCATGCAATTGCAACAAAAAGTAACAGTAACTAACATCATAAAAACAAAAGTAACCAGATTAACATTAAATCAAGTGTAAATCCCTAAACCAAGGAAGAAGTTAAAACATCCTTAAACCAAATGAATGAAATAAAAGATGGAAATAAGAAAAGATAACTTAGGAGGATCGGAGGTTGAAGCAGCAGTAGAAGCTCCACCTTCTCTCTCTCCTTTTTCCTCTTCTTTCTTCCTCTTCCGTAGCTTTTCCTTAAAGTGGCAAATAGAGGCTCTGTCTTTTTAATTCATTTCTCTTCTTTTCTATATTCCTTTACTAATTAGGGTAAAAACTAGGTTTTACCCAGGCCCAAAAGTTTGACATAACTGGTGAAAAATTAAGTTTGAGAGGCCAGTCCGCGTCTCTCGTTGCGTAGGCAACGATTGTGGCCTGCTAAAATCAGCTTTGGCCATGATTGTGGTTCTGGGTCCTTTGCTAGGCTTCCTCCAAATCTTCTCTGTTGTTCGATATCTGATCTCAAACACTAACAAACAAACCAAAGCAACTCAAACACACGAAATTAAAGTAAAATTGCATGCTTTAACCCACATGACACTCAAAACACAAATATCTAACCAACTAACACAATTCTAAACCTAAACATGCTTTAATCAATTAATTAACAACTAAAAAAAACTAAAATGCCTACTAAAACATCATGCAATCTACAACTATCAAGCATTTTTAGGGATTATTTACCACAAAAAGTTGTAGAGAATGGTTGATTTGGAGAGATTTCAAAGTGGGATGACATGAAGTGGTTTCGCATGAGGAGCTATTGCCTAGTTCTTCTTTCATTCTATGGCTTACTACCCTAAACAAGCTAAGTAAAATAGATAGGCCCTTTTTCTTAAATTCAATTCAGGATTATGTCTTATATAGCTTAGAATGAGAAAATAGGGGCTATTTATTCTTTGAGTGTCATTTCTCTAGGGACCTTTGGTTTTGGATCAAAAACAAATGTCTTTGGTTCTTAAGAACACATCAATACATTGGGATTTTGCAATGGTTTATCATATTTAAGTATATTTCCCATCCCAATATAATTATCTTCCTAATTTCCTTTATGACTTACATTAAGGAAACATGGATTCAGAGCAACCTACAAAGGTTTCAGGATACCAGTAGAAGTCAACAACAGATTATTGAGTGTTTTTATACTAAATTCAGAGAGCAAATAATCTCGTTGAGCTCTATCAAAGAACGCTCATCTCAAATAACTAGCTTATGGAGAATATAGAGAAGTATGCAAATGATATGTAGAAAGGAGATTTCTCTACAAAAAATATCAGAAGAAATGGAAAGCATCAAATGGGAGACTTATCTTAAGGGAACAAAGGGTGAAGCGATTACAGAACTAGGGTTTAACTAAGAACCCATCTATTATTGAGACTATCAACCGATGGACTGGTAAAGAAAGGGATATAAGACGAAGAATGGAAACTTTTTTTGTGAAGAATTTGTCTTACCTTTTCAAATAATTTCCTAATCAAAGATTCTTCTTCAAGATTCACTCCTACTGCGTGTCCCTCAAGATGTTGACAATCTCCATAATCTTCCAACCCTAATCGGGTAAAATATGAGGAACCGTTTGTAACATTGGGGATGTTCTTTACCCCTTTTACGCAACAATGCGGGTTAAAGGGATATTAACTTGAAACATTGTCATGTCCTGAGATCTTGATGTTTTTAAATGTTATCGTCTTTATTGTGTTGGATCTTAATTTTTTGTAAACATTGCCGTCTTTATTGTGTTGGCTTTTGATGCATGAGAGTGTTATTGGCTCTCCAAATGTTGTTCTTCTCTTTTTTAATTATTGTCAATCAGTTTTTAATTTTTTTAAAAAGGGTCTAAGCATTGATTACGTAGCTGGGGAAATTGAGAGAATTTAGTGATATGTTTGTCTCACATTGAAATCCCAATTTGAAGCAATGCTAGGGCCTAGTTGAGTTTGAGTGTCTTATGATTGAAGTAAATGCCTAATCCAATTGAGGGTGTATGTTATGAGTAAATACCTTGATTATTCTAGCTTTATTTTGGAACATTCGTAAAGTTCCTTTTTCCTTTATAACATATACATACCGTAATTGGTTACAAGTTTAAATGTTCTAAAGTTACTTAGTGAGTGAATTTGACATCATGTGATTACATGCTTAAATGTTCTGAAGTCACCTTGATTAGTGAATTTGACATCATGTGCCCAGGAAAAAAAATTTGGCCACCTTCTACCTTAGACTGGAAGTTTACAATTCTTTAAGCTAAATTTCCAAAAATAGGTTGAATACTTACATTCCATCAACAAATGACTTAGGTTCCTAAAGCCTAGTTGGATAACCTAAATGAATTCTTTGATATGGTTACTCCCTTTATCCTATCTATTGTCTTTCAGCTTTGCCTGGTAGCTAGTCAAAAGATAAAAAATGATTTTGGATACTCATTTGGGAACGACGCAAGCCTTCACTATGCAACTTTGTTTTAAGGAGACTTGATGCTTTGAAGCTTTTTGTGCCTATATAGTTCCAAATATGTTAATCTTCTAGTAGGTTGGGGTTATAGTCAAAGACGTCGTTTATAATAAATGAGAACTCTCTAAAATTGCAAAGTCATTTCCCTTTAGACTTTGGTCTTCCATAAATTAGAAGTCTCAAGTGGTTAAAGTGTGGGACCAAATTCAAAGGACCTACTTTACACCAATTATCAAACCAAAACATTGTTTTCTTTTCATTTTCGACTATGAACTTTATCCCTTTGGACATAAAGTTCCTCATCCTTAAGGTCTGGTTATCTAGTTAAGTGTACAGGTGAAAGAGGGCTTACATTTGACATCCTAGAAGCTAAAATACTCAATCATATATGTGGAAATCTATTTCCACCATATGAATTCAAGAAATGTGAAGAGCCTCCATATCACTTTAATTAAAGGAACTTTGTTCAAGTTCTTCATAGAGTTGGTGCCTAATCTTCCTTTTGGATTGCAAACATCAAAGCTCTTAACCTTAACTCTATCTGAATATCAATCGATATTATCCCAAGGTAGAACTTCATTGGCCTCTTATTATCTTTAATTAGGTTTTAAAGAAAAAATAAGTGGCAACACTAACAGGTTTGAAAATAGTAGAGAACTAAGCTGATTAGTTAAGGCCTACCAGCATAAGAGAGGTATTTATTTGTCCATTGGCTTATTCTCTTGTGAATAGGTTTGATGAGAGGAAGAAATTATTGGTATATGACTTTCTTATCCAAGATAGAGATACCTAAATATTTGAACAAGGGTTCATGTACTTAAGACCAGTGGTAGAAGTAAGAGAGTTGATTTCCCTTTTTCATAATTAGAATCATACATGTATTTTTTTATATGGAGACCGAAGAGCTTATTAAATGTATGCAAGGAATCCATTAAGATATGTAAAGAGTTCTTGTTTACAACACAAAGGAGAAGGAGGTCATTTACAAACGAAATATTAAAAAGCTCCAATCTCTTACACTTGTGATGGCATTTAAATTAGCTCCTAAAAGCATTTTATAAGCAATTAATATGGTGAGGACTTCCATATATTAGTGCACAAAATAGTTCAAATTATATTCCATAAATAACTTACTGTGCATATTTATTAATTAGGGCTTGGACTTAATAACTACTTAACATTCATATCTTTTTAAAGTATTAGAGAATGCAAATATGTTCTAGTTACACAAAGCTATAAACTGATACATACATACATACATACATAATATGTATTTATGTGTGTTTGTGTGTATGTGTGTGTGAGAGCTCTATTTTTATAGTAACTAATAATAGTAATATATTTAAGTTTATCAAAAAAGGATATTAGTCTTAAATTTAAGTTGAATGATTTGATATCATTCCTCAATCTTAGGGTCAATGACATTGCTTTTTAGTTCTCTAACACCCTTTTCAAATTGAAGTGTAAATGCTGATCATATCCAAATTGTTATAAATATATTTAATTTTATAATATTTAAAGCTTTTTTAAATGTTATCTTCTTGTTATTCTTCAATTTTAACATGTCTAGTAATAATGATCTTTCTTTAACTTTCTAATGTGCATTTATAGGCTTAGTTCATTTATGGAGGAGAAGACTTAAAGCTTTGATTATATCACACCTTCATTTTTTAGGTGTGAAACTATTCATACTAATCTCACTTAATATTTGATGTATTGACTTAACACATGCTATTATGATGTATTGACATAAATTCATATGTTGGCTATGCCATAGTTCTATGTTTTGATTATATTGTTGATTTAGATAGTATATCTTACTTCTTCAAGATATTATATTGCTTCTAATAAAGATCCAACATTCACTAGTTAATCTCCAATTACATTTAGCATTTATCTAATCTTAAATTGGAGAAGCATTTAGTATGGAAATGACCTTGATTACTATAAAGTATATCAATTTCTAAAACTCCTTTGAGATAACGTATAATTTGTTTTAGGGATACCTTATAAATAGTTTATGGAGAATAAATAAATAATAAATGGTTTATGGAGAATAAATAAATTTACTGACAATACTAATAGGATGTATTATATAGTACCTATCATTGGAACAATAATTTAATTTTCCTACTTATCTTCATAATTCTCTAGTTCTTCGAATAACACTCCATCTTCTATATAAGTTGAAGGTTTTTGGCTATTTTATTGTACTGCAATGTTTATGAGGTCAAAAAGATAAGAGGATGCTTTCTTAAAAATTGAAAAGAATTAATAAAAACATCTAAACGTGAGTACAAAATATGAAGAATGAGCTAAGCTACGTTTCAAATAGTCTTTAACCTTGTTCATAAAATACATGAGGAATAATTCTAAATAGCAAGATAGAAAAACGCTAAACTAGAGAGGCATGTGCATGACTCCAAGGTTATAACAAAACCATGTTACAAGTTTAACATAGGCATATTAAGGAGGAAGTACAAGTGTGACAATAGAGGAAAAACAGAAATGCGAAGAGGAAGATGAGACCATATCTAGGAGAATAAATAGGTGTGACAAAAAGGAGGCATGGAATGTTAAGGAGGAAACACATGGGTGCTATAAATTACCACCAACATTAGACCATAGAAGGGACAAGCAATATATCATATTTAGTCAAGTGTATAAAATGTTACATCTCATATCAAGATGACCTGAACAAAAGCAACACTTAAGAATCAAGTATAGAAATTCCAATCTCCATTAAACCTCTTCCAAGGTTCCTAAAGCAAAGAGCGAAGAATTATGTGCTACTAGTCAGGTCTTCAAATAGTGGAACTTTAACAATAATTCAAGTATTTGAAAGTTATAAGATGTAAAATTCCTTATATATAGCTAGATTCTTAACTTTATAAGGAAGCTTAAGTTCCATTTACATCATATGTTATCACAATTTGGGTGCCTTTTTTCTTACTTACTATCTCCATATATCTACTGGATAGCTAGGTGGTAAACTCTATCTACTAACTAGTCCTATGTTGATGCTATGGTGAATATCATTGGTTATAAAGATTTCTTAATATGGATTAGTATGTTGTAAATCTATATATGTCATTCATGTTTCTGGTTTTAAAAGTTCTAGTATTTCTTTTTTCTTCATATAAAATAAAAATAATATCTTAAAGCTATCTTGAAAAAGTAATCACTTTTCTTTGGAAAAATTTAGTTTTCTTGACCAATCTACAATTCTCAACCAATCAACTTTTAAATAATTGATATTTAAAAGAGCCAAAATTTTAGACTAGAGCATTATAGAAAAAGAATACTTAAAGAATATATGATTGACAAATTTAGTGTCTTGATTATAGAACTTTCTATATAGGTTGTTTGTTTATATCTTGAATCTATCTATAGTTCTTATCCTATTCTTTATGACTAGCCATAGAATCAAAGAGGCTTTAGGAAAATTAAACTTAAACCAAACCAAATTGTTCCATTAAACTTGGTAAGTGGGCACTTTTAACACTTACAAGCAAGATTTGTTCGTGAATTTCATGGAATTATGCTTCAACTAGATGATGGTATCATTAGTTCTTATGTTAGGGTTATTGGGAGAGATTACTTATTACATAGGTGAATCCTCTAATATTATGATTCCATTGACCCACAAGAATGATTTTCTTAAATTTGCTTTGTCTAACATTAAATGTCTTATTCTCTTCATATTTGGTAATAAGACTAAAACCAAGTGTTAATCCTTGATAGATGCATATTTGACTATATTTATACGCCAATATTTGATGTATTTTGCTTCATATTTTGTGTTTTTATTATTTTTGGTACTTAATTTGGTCCAAGTACATCTATATGTAATAATTGCCTTCTTGGACTAAAAGGAGAAGAATGTTGATGAAAACGTGAAATAAAACGAATATTTGAAGTAAAGTAGAGATACATAATCATTTTTGTGTCTGTGTACGTCTCTTAGCCTATGCAGAATCATGGAGTTTGGAGATTTTGGAATATATATGGTTTAGTAAACACTGTGTATCTCTTAGAATCCTAAAATTTATTATAAAAGACGTGAACGAAGGCCAATGAAGGAACATAATTTTGGAGCCAATCCAGATGTGAAGTGTAACACCCCACTCCCGCTGGACCCGAGCCCGATATCGATGGTGATATCCGAATCCGTGCCCTGCGAGGGTGGCGTGCCACATCACTTAACACTTAAAAGTCGGT
>JAOQMS010000008.1:34147059-34157716 GCA_027563885.1 Erythroxylum longipes | reverse complement strand
TAGATTAAGGATCAAGGATTTTTAAGAAGGAGTAAGAAGGCTACTTGAGTTGAAGTGTATCTTCTGTGTTCCTATTCGCCCTTGTATCTTCTGTCCCAATGTTGAATCCTCAGGAGTTAGAATTAACCTTCGAGGTCTTCATGGAAGTTATAGAGCTTGAAATTCTCTTTCCAACCGTCTAAAGAACACCCCAAACCGATTACCCCAGAGAAAGATATGATGATTGTAAGACATCGTCTGTGTTTCCCCAGTCTTCGTCTGGGTTACTGTTCACCCTATCGTCTGGGGGACTAATTATCTGTATATCTTCTGTCTCAGTGTTGACCCCTCAAAGGATAGAGTTAGACTTAGGGTATTCAGAGAAGTTGTAGACTGTGAAATCATCTTTCCAACCATATAAAGATATCCCTGAATGGATTCCCCTAGAAAAAGTTATGATGGTTGGAAAACATTGTCTGTGTTTCCCAGACTTCGTCTGTGACACTATTCACGTTATCGTCTGGGTCACTGTTCACGTGAATATTTTATCCCTTTTTCGAACCCTCAGGAGATCAAGTTGGACTTCGAGGTCTTCATAAAACTTGTAGTTCTTGAAGTCCTCTTCCCATTTGTCCAAAGAAACCTTGCATTGGATACTTGTAAAAGAAGTTATATCTTTGGACCCGAAGCAAGTATAAGTGTGAAGTAAGGACTTAACCACGCTGATGATTAAAGGATTCAGGTTGAAAGGTAGGAATGAAGTAGTCGACTGCTCTAAGAGTTGAGCTGAGACTAATAAAGGGGAGTTTTGAGATGAAAATCCAAAAGTGATCAAGGTGTTATCGTTGGGTGATAACTTACGTATTACAATAGTCTGCATGCATGATAGTATCAGAGCAAGCAAGCAAGTAAGAGTCAGACTCCGAAAACGTGGTCCGACAGAATTATGGTATCAGAGCGAAGGAGTTAGACTCCGGAAACGGGGTTTGATAGGGTTGGTATCAGAGCGAAGGAGTTAGACTCCGGAAACGGGTTCTGACATTCTTTATGACTTAGAAATTTGAGTTGCTCTATACTTTTAAGCAACATTTGCATTCTTCTATGCTATATAGGGATTAGGTGACATTTGTACATCATGTATCCTGAATGTATAGATATCTGATTATATATACACTTTCCAAGTTAGTTGTTTTATTTGATATTAGTGTAGTCTTGGTTGAATCTTCTAATTTTATAGGATAAGAATTTAAAGTAGCATTTGATGATATGTAAATTTATGGCAAGGAATTATTATAGGAAGTTTTGCTTTGTTATCTTTATTCCTTATATTAGAAAATAAGGCTAGAGATGGCAAAACTAGCTTGGTCTGGACTAAAATTAATGGGATTTTTATATATTGACCAAGCTTTGGATTGGGTTCAAGCTTTTTAAAAAATTAAGCTTTAGAGTAGGCTTAGGCTTTGGATCCATAACCTGATCCAACCTAGCTTGCACCTTTCAAAAATATAAAACGGTGTTGTTTTATTAATTGATGAATGTATAAAATCCATACTTGAGCAATCCTCTCACTGTAATTATATCCATCTTTCTCTCCTCTTCCCCTAACCGTTGTTGCTACTATTCGCCTACTACCTAGTCAAGTCACTGCAATGCTCCATTTAGAGTAAAGGAAGAATCTTTTAGCATATATGGGATCAATATTATACAACTTAGTCAATTTATCCAAAGTTATAGCTTCCTTTTATAGTAATAAAGAACTTCACTGAAGTCATAATCCATTTGGAAGCTCCTACTTGGAAAACCTCAATAGGTAGTAAAGCAATGGAGCAAACATATAAAATTGAAGAAGGGAGGTATGTCAAACTTTCAAAAGGGGTCTGACACTATTTTTATAATTGAAACGGTAACAAAATGACAGTATCACGAGAGCGAAAATCATGTCTAATTTAGTTATTAAAAGAAATTACTAAATTTTAAAAACTTAAGGTAAATGAGACTTAGTGTAGGGTTTAGAGACATGATAAGATATAAGGAAATTATGCACAAAAACCTTTGAAGAAAGCCTGATAGTATCTAAATAACACTAAAAGATGATAGTAACTAAAAAACACTAGCAGAAACTAAATAGTCTTGTAAGAACCTGTCAACAGTCTAAGAGAAGAAGAGGGGTTTGGGATAAGGAAGACAAATGGAAGGACGAATGATAGAAGGATCAAAATCTATGCTTAATAAGAAATTCCATTTACCACTAGGAATCCTAGAGAGGTAAGAGCTTCTTGATATATGACTATTTTGTTAACTTACAACCTCAATTCTTAGGAATTATTTCAATGCGCCTAGGTATTATATTTGAAATATGTGTGAGGAAAATTTTCCAGGGTGGAAATACCTACATTATTACTACTAATAACTATAACATCACCAATATAAATTACCAATGAAACAAAATTTGATTGTTGGTAGGATACATAATAGTCACAGTTACTTCTTAAACTTCTTTAATAGATCTTTTAAACCAACCAAAAGGACTTTGTTTTAGTTCATATAAGGAATTTTGGAATATATAAAGCTTTTTAGTTTTATCCATGTAATATATCCTACCTATTACTCAATATGTACTCTTTAGGGTCACAATAAAGAAAATGTGTTTTTAACATTCAACTAGTGTGAGGTTCAATATCATGGCATCATCAACTTAAATAAAAGAACATATGCACTTTAGAAACTAGAAATGAAGTTTCACATAAATCAAATTCATTAATTTGAGCATATTCTTTAGTAACTAAGCAAGCACTGAAGCATATTACTAAACCATTAAACTTATCCTTAATAATTGAGACCTACTTGTAAGCAATAGCCCATTTGCTTGTTGGAATGTTTACTAATTCCTAAGTATCATTTTCATTCGAAGTTTCCATTTCTTATTTCATAGTAGTTTGCAAACTAAGATGAGATAAATCATCACAAATATAAGTAGACACCGAGATTCTATCTATAAATGAAGCGAAGAATATAATAAGTGGTCATAGAATATAAATAATTAGTATGTCATAATATCTTCTTCTACTTCTACTTACAAAAATTATAGAAGATTTCAAAAGAATGACGTTTATTAAAAAAAGAAAAAAATGCTAGCAAAGACTAAATAACTATCCAAAATAGGAATACAACGCTATTAAAAAAATTTTATAATAAAAATATTAATAAAGGAAAAAGGGATTGAGATGTAAAGGCACTCATAAGAACATGTTTAAATCAAATTATATGATTCCAACTGCTACACACAATCTTAGAGCTATCACCGTATTTTTCCCCCTCTCTTTGCCACATTCTCTTTATTTTTTCTTCTTCTTTCTTCAGTTCTCACCCCACATCTTCCTCTCTTTGTTACTTTATCCTTCTATATTTAGCTTCAATTTTCTATTTTCTTCTTTATTATGTCATTGTTACTATCTTACATTCAATGGTAAAACATCTCTCCTTTTCCTATCACCTTCACACTAGCTCTATACCAACAAAATAAATACAACTTATAACTAGTGTTTTTTACTGCACAAAGTTGTTGCTAGTCACTCTTATTCCTCATCCCCAACAGCATTGTCAGTCACTCAAAGTTGTTGAACCTACTTAAAACAGTCACTTCTACTAATCATAACTCTCATAGAGCCACAAAATAGAAGAGAGAAGAACACTAATATAACAATTCATTTAGGAGCTTCAAAATTCAGTTACATTCCTTTATTATATATTATCAGATACATACATACATACATACATATATAAATTCACATGTCTCTTCATCTCCTTTCTCTAGTTTCTTCATTGATGATTATTTTATGGGTTAATATCTTGGTTAAATGTTTCTCTATTCGTAGCTATAAACTACCTATTTCAAATGTTGATTTCTTATAGTCATTAATAAGGTTTTAAATAATAAGGTTTTAAAATGTTTAATATTGCATTGATTTAATTTTATGATCTTAAGGATTATAAGTTGTTTCATATTTCTTATTGTTCATTTTCTTGTTTATTTAATGTTTGGTTTGTCTGATTAAATTATAGGATTGAATTTTTTTTTTCAATTTATACTTAGAATTTGTTGTTTTCTAGTTTTGTGCTTTTTGTTTTTTTTGTTCATTGATCTTTAAAATTAGTCCATTTATTTTATATTGAAAATTAGAATTTAATTTATAAAAGCTAAGGCTTATGTTATGTTTTTGCCTAAAAAGTGCAAAACCTACTATGTTCTTATGATGATTTTTAGAGCATTTTGCTTTTATTTGGATGACTTTTATATGATTTGGTACTCAATTTGACTTGTATTTTATTTGCAAGCCTTTTTTTGGTTCTCCAATAAATAAGGAATGAATTCGACCAAGTTAGAGCAATTTGGACAAGTTTTAAAGTAATTTTAGATGAACACAAGTTGAACATAGACTTATATTTAGAAAATGGTTTTTAAACAAACCTATCTTTCATTTCATGTAGGCTAGCAATCCATTTGAATTCTTAAAAAACCTTCCATTTAAAGGGACACAACTTCAAACTAGACAAGTATTCATGGCTTTTAGACTTGTGTTCCTAAGAAGAACCTTTGAATGCACTATAGAGGAGCTACTAAGCTAATACAAGCACAACATGGACCTGTGTTAGAAGTAATTTTTATGTAAATTAGGATTTTGAGAAGCTATTAAGAGCACGAACCTAACACATTTCCTTATTAGACTCAAGCTGGTCAAATTTTTAGAGTTTTCTTAAGATTAAAAGGAAAGAGACATAAGCAATTATAGAAGAGAGTGATAGAGAAACTAAAAAGAAGTCATTAGGGCTAAAATAAGGCATACAGGGAGAAAAATGGAGCAACTTTGGAGATAAAGTTTAAGATCCCATCAACATCCAATCAGGAACTTTAAAATTTCAAGCAACCATATGAGCACTTTCTTTTTATTTTATGTCTTTCTTGACTGTTGTTAGTCTTCTTTACTTTAACAGGAAGTAAATTGGAATATTGGTCTATATAAGAAGAAACCTAGACCTTTTGTTTTGAATTGATTTCTTGATTTAATAAAAAACTAGGTTTTATTGTAAATCATTTATGACTACTCATTGTGATTGAACTGAAATATGTTTAACAATTTGACTCAACTTTAGATTTTATCTATAAGAATTGAGAAATCATATGTATGAATAGATAATGGTATAAATAATAATAATTGCATAGAATCCTAGAGATAAAACCATATAAATCATTTATGTTAGAGTGAAATCTACTAAAGAAAATTGATAAAGTGAGTTAATATGTTTTTATAGTTTTAATTAGAAAAAGATTTCAATTAATCAACTTAATGATAAGGGTTATATGCTTTAAGAAAGAATATAGTTATAACTTCGAAACTTCTATTAGTCTAAATCATTTAATCAAGGTAAATTTAAGTATATAAATGTTCTAGGTAGATTTTTATATAGATCTTATTTATCTATTGGTTACTTTAATCTTTCTCATTACTATATTTTGTTATTCTAAATTAGTTATTTCTAAATTTGTTAATATTTTCTTTTAAAATCAATCATTTGTTTGTTAGATTAGATAATAAAAAATAGTTAGAACTAGTACTTGTAATCCTTGTAGAATCGACACTTGTATTCACCTAAACTACACTATAAGAATGATAAGTGCATTTGCGTAATGATCTTTAGCATAGTTTTTGATATGATACACATTATCATAATCAAGTTTTTGGTGTTGTTGTTGTAAATTAGAATATTAGGAACATTTTGTTTTTATTAATGTAATTATTTTATATTTTTAGGACTTTCTTTGTTAATCTTGTGATTGTTTGTTAAATTTCAGTATTTAGGTACTCGACCAAACATAATAGTAAGACATTTGAGATAATGCACTATAGGGGATTATGCTACCTAACTATGATATAGTCTGGAATTATTAGGCCAAATATAGAGGACAATAATTTTGAGATCAAGTTTAATTTAATTTAGATGGTACAACAATTTGTACAATTTAATAAGCTATGAGATAAGGATCCAAATTCACATATTATAATTTTTTTGGAGATTACAACACTTTTAAGATTAATAAAGCATTATAGAATGTGATTCAATTAAATTTGTTCACTTTTACATTGAGGGATAGAGAAAAATTAAGGTTGAAATCTTTTTTTGATGGATCTATCACCACTTCAAATGGACTTAGTAAAAAGTTTAGCTAGTTATTTTCCCCTAGCATAAATAATGAGATTTAAGAATGACATCTTCTCCTTTTAACAATTATAAGTTATGACATTATATGAGATATGGAAGAGATGGAAGAAGCTATTGAGAAATTGTAAGCACTTTGGACTTGATTTGGGATTATATATGTAAACATTTTAAAGTGAATTAAGCTATCTAACTAAGCAAAATTAAATGATGCATCTCTAGGTTGGATTACAAATTAAAAATATGAAGGAATTGCAAGAGCTTATTAAAAATATTATCATAAATAATTAACATATGGAGAATGTAATATTCGGTGTCCAGAACATAATTAGGGTATAACCCTAGATCATTGTGAATGAGTGATAGTATTGAGAATTTAAGGAAATGCATTTTATTTTCAGAACATACACACATGAATTATAAATTGTTAACACCTTACAAGATAGCATATGCACTCAATTGACATGTCCAGGAGTATGAAAGATTTTAAATGACTATGAAGTGAATTGTTATGTCATGAATTTTGGCTTGATTGGATTCCAATTACTGATTTGGAATTAATTGTTATAATTTGGAAATTGACGAAATAACATGTACATTTGGACTAGGACAAATGCCCAGTGATAGGATAAATTGATACATGAAAAAATAGGATGATTTAGCCTATAATTGTGTGACATTTGGCATAGTCAAATGAGTAACAAATGGACTAGTAATCAATTGATAAATGGACCAATTATTTTGTGACATGCGGATCAATAATTAGGAGACATATGGACTAATCATTAAGATAAATCTAGAAACTTAATGTGTGGATTAATGGCAGCATCTTAGTCCATTCCTTAGGACAAATGTTGTGATTACAAGTTCACACCTAGCATGTTGATGATGCAAATTTTCTGTTGGTTCCTTCATTCTCCTTCACCACCGAAATTGTTCTTACTTTTTCTATGTAATTTGCTTGAACCCTAGCTAAGTTTCTACACCAAAATTATATGTACACCCTTCACAAAATAACCAAGAAACCAACTGAATGATACCTTCACTTTGCTCCTAAAAAAATTAACCTGTTTCACTTAGAATTTGTGACTGATTTTGCATGCTTGGAAGGAAGGATTATCTTGAAGTGTTGAGCTGAATTGAAAGCCTAATAAGTAAGTAGACATTTGATCTTTATAGCATGTTGAATAGTATGTGAATGATGCTTAAATTGAAATGAAATGCATGTGATATTAGTGATGATATGTGCTGGAAATGTGTTGAATGAATTTGGAAATTTTTATGCTTATTTTTAGAGTATGAAAATTATGGCATTATAGGTTGAATTATGGATGAATTAGGTGTAGTGGATGAATTAGGTGTAGATTTGATGTATATTGAGAGTAAATTTATGCTAAAGGAAGATGTTAGCATAGTGTTCCTAAATTAAGAAAGAATTGGGACTATATGCATGATAAGGTAAGTTAGTTTCTGGTTTGATTTTTGATGCATGAAGGATATTGGTTTGTAGGCTGTTAATTGAATAAGTTTGACCTGGAATTGAAGATGATGTTGATGAGAAATTGAAGTATAATTAGTGTGCAATTGAGGTATAACTAATGGACTATTAAAAAGGAGCTTTGAATTTGGTTTCAAAGTGAGAAAATCTGGAAAAAATGTAGGAAAAAGGTAGGCCACGATCGTGGAACCTATCCCATGATTGTGGACAGATGCAGTAGCGTCTATCATGATCATAGGGAGGTACCCCATGATCATAGGTAGGGTTTTTGATATGGAAATTTCTGATTTGTGCAATTGTTGAACCATATGAGGACAAGTCACTCTAATGTGGTGTATTTGGACTTGATTAAGGCTTGAAATAAACCTATATTGATGCTTGATAAGTTGATTAAAGTATTTGATAAGTGGAAGATGTTAATTGATGTTATACCTTAAGGAAAAGATTGTTTGATGTCAATGTGTCTAAGTTTGGATTGTAAGAGTATTAAAGGAATGAAAATGTTTATATGAATGCGAATGTATCCCAAAGAATATAAATAATGCACTAGGAATAAATGAATGATAATTAGGAATTATGTGAATACTTGTAATGCTAGAAAAGAGTTAGTAAACATATGGTTAATGGGTTGAGCATGATCAAGTGTACTTAAGGTATTAACCTAATTGCAAACAAGCTATGATGTTTGAATGATTATGAATTGTGATTAAGGAAACATACCCAGGAAAGTCATTGAGCAGGCATTGAATATGACACATATATATGTGCATGACTGAAAATGTATTTGAATGGTCGACTTTGTAATGTGAATTATATGTGAATTGTAAGATTTTAGATGCTTGAGATGAACGCCATCATCCTGACATTGCCGGACTATCCAGGCAATAGCATAACTCGGAGTGTACTGTGAGTAACCTATATGTTCTCACTAGGATTGACTTACCTCTGTTTAATTCCCAATTATTGAATGATCTGATTGAGATTGTGATAAATCCAGACATTAATAGTATGAGGAAATTGATATTTGGGAATGTATTGGAAGTGTTACGTTTGCATTTGAATTCTGAAAAATATCTATATACTCAACGAAAGTTAAATGCCAGACTGAGATCCGATGAACGTGAGATTCTATCTGTGCATCATGAATAAATAATATTATTAGTATATTTTGTGATTTAATGCATCACATTAATACGCATGATCAAAAAAAGGCATTGTGATTGAAGTAGCCAGTTTGAAAGAGCTTTAGGCTCAGAAATCTGTAATCTGCATGTAGAGCCTGACTCTGTGATTAATGAGCCCGGTACTTACAATAGGTATGGGACAGTATCTGTATCTATACCTGTATCTAAAAGGCGTTCGATCACAACAAATAATAACGAATGTGGAGTCTCATATACATCTGCATTTGTTCATTTATTATTATGAATTATATGATTATGAATCCATTTCTAAAATTGTGATGATAAAGTGATATGCCATATTTGTGTAATTATTGCTAAAGTGATTGATTGGAATATGCATGTTCCGAAAGAGAATATTAAATGTGTGACATTCAATATGTCTTATTGAGATGAAAAATGTTGTGAATTTGGTTAGATGTGAGATATTTGTGTATTGTCATAAGTAAACACATCAATGATGGTTCACTCACTAAGTTTGCAAAAATCATCATGCAACGTGGATTTTCAAGTACGAGAGAGAAGACATAGTTTCTAAGATAGACTAGTACTATTGATTTTGGACTAAAGAATGGCTCATAGGTCGGTCAACTGACATTTGAGGAGTTATAGATTGTGTATATGTAGTTCTCATTTCTTGTAGATCTTTTGTATAAAGAGTAGTAAACTCTTAGATACTTGACGATGTAAATACTTGTTTAAATGAAAGTATTGCTATAATGTAAATTTTGTTAATGAATGAAATGAGTTTGAGTTGAATTTTTAAGTATTCTACTATTCTATATGATGCCATATAAGTGATAGTATTTGCT
Organism: Erythroxylum longipes; assembly: GCA_027563885.1. NCBI lineage: Eukaryota > Viridiplantae > Streptophyta > Magnoliopsida > Malpighiales > Erythroxylaceae > Erythroxylum > Erythroxylum longipes. The sequence goes on along the minus strand of JAOQMS010000008.1, from coordinate 34,148,030 downwards.
ATAACATGCCACTACCATAGGATATGTACTTGAATGTCCTTTGGATATTTGGGTATATACTTTATGGTAGTGGGGTGTTACAGAGAAGCCATCCTAATTTTACATGGAACAATTAAATTCCACCCAGATTTCAGCAATAATAACAACAAGAAAGGAATGTAATCCTTGAGGAGCTTATGAAGACATTTATTACTACATTTAAGGCTAACTTTTAAACCACTAAAGTGTCTTTTTAAAATAAAAAAGCATCCATCCATAACTTGGAAATTCAAAGTGGACAGATTGCTAAGCTTGCCTTGAAAGGCAGCCTAGTACTCAACTTGACAAAATCAAGTCAAACCTGAGGGAGTAAATGAAAGAAATAGTTTTGAAGAGTGGAAAGGGGCTAAAAGTTAAAAGAGAAGGAGAAGACTTCTATACAAGAAAGGTAATGATGAAGAGGAGAAAGAAAAAAAGGATCTGAAGAAGGAAATGATCAAAGAGTACTGGCCGCCGAGAATTCCATACCTAAGCAGACTTAAGATAAATAAGAAAGAACATAAATTTTGTAAGTTTCTAGAGCTTCTTAAATAATTACATATTATCATATATTTCATTGAAGCTCTGTGGTAGATGCTAAAGTATGCAAAATACTTAAAGGATATCCTTTTTAATAAGAAGCGGTTCGAGGAATTATCAATGGCAATATTAAGTGAGGAATGCTCTACCATCTTACAAAACAACTTACCCTAAAATATAAAGGATCCAAGGCCCCATTTGGTTGGCAGGAAAGTAAAGTGAATTTAGAATCTAATTTTTCGGAAAATAAATCTATGGAAAGTAAAGATTTGGATACTTATAAGAATTCTAATAGAAAAGTTGGGTGCATTCTTATTATAGTGTTTGGTATGCAACAGTATTTTATGGAATGTAATTTAATTTTAACTTGTGTTTCCAATTATATCCCTACAAACCGAATAAAAATTGAAATC
>JAOQMS010000008.1:34130861-34144205 GCA_027563885.1 Erythroxylum longipes | reverse complement strand
GACATATGAATAAAGGCATTAAATAAATTCACTCTGCTAGAGTGGTGCTAGTAGCCATTTAAAACAGTTTCCTAATTGAATAACTAAGAATATTCATGACAAGGTGTTTATTCTCAAAGGGTGTAGTGACTTTCAAACAAACCTCAAAATACTCATGTTAATTTAAATTCATTGTTTGCTTTGTTTTAAATAATGATTATAAAAAAGTTTCAAAGTTGAAGCATCTTTCTCACGTATGTTTAATTCATACACTAAGTTGAATCTTTTGGATTAAGTTAAAAGTTTGAAGGATTATAGAGTTGATTTGGATTGATTTATAACTTGATACAAGAAGCTAAATACCAAAAATTTAATAAACTTTACAATTGATGGATATTAGAGAATGTGTGGGAAATTTTGGTAAGTACTAAATAGACTTTGTTATTAGCATAATTTTGAGAGTATTTATTTGAGTTTGGATGATGTTTATATGATTTAGTACTCAATGTGATTTATATTTTGTTTATAGGCCTTATTTTAGTTCTCCAATAAAGAAAGAATGAGTTCGTGTAACTTAAAGCCAAACTAGAGAAATTTTACACTAATTTTAGATGAACACGAGTTCAACACAAACCTATACTCAGAACATGGACAAAATATACTGATTTTAGATGAACACGAGTTGAACATAAACTCATACTCTAAATATAGACAAAATATGGACCCAATTTCACCTTATGTAGGCTATTGGTCCATTTGGCTTATTCTATAACTTGTCATATGAAGAAACATAACTTTATGTACCTATGTTCATGGCCTTCAGACTTGTGTTCCCAAAATGAATGATAAGTGCTAATTAGGTTATGTTTTAAACATAATCCTAAGAGCATTTTGCTTGTTTTTGGATAATTTTTATAAGATTTAAAACTAAATTTGACTTGTATTTTGCTTATAAGCCTTATTTTAGCTCCTGGATTAAAAAAGAAATGAATTTGTATAAGTTAGAGCCAAGTTAGAAGAGTTTTATATAAATTTGGATGAACAAGAGTTGAATATGGATCCATGTTCAACATACGGCTCAATTATGAACCCATGTTCTTGAATATGGATCCATGTTCAACATACGGCTCAATTATGAACCCATGTTCTTGAACATATAGATCAATTGACCATTTTGCCTCTTTGATAATATGTCACATAGAGAACATGAGCCAAACAAGGAGCCCTATTCTACAACATGACATCAATATAATCCCGTGTTTATGTCTTCAAAAGCTATGTTCTCAAGTTGACCCTTAGATAAGTAATTCATCAAGTTACAAAACAATATGGGTCAACACGATACCCTAGCTTGGACTTGTGTTGGCAGTGGTAAAAGTGGTGAAATAATGTGGGAGCAACGTGAGTCTGTGTTGGTGATTCATGTTAGTGGTAATTTCTACATAAATTAGGATTTTATATGGTTGTGAAGAGCACAATCCTAACATTCCTGTGTTGGACTCTTTGAAATTTTTGGGATTTTATAAGGATAAAGGCCACCAAGGGGTGTGATTTAACCCTGATTCAAAGTCTAGTTAAGCTTGAATTGTACAACCTAAGTACAAGTGCGAGTCCTATCTAGTAATCCAAAATGACATCATTTTGAGTAAGCTTCCCAAAAACAATGTTATTGTTGGTGACTTTAAGACTAAAAAGACATTACTTTGCAATCAAGAGTAAGCTGTTCGAATTGGTAAGCTAGGCCTCGAGCTAGCCCCAGGCCTAATCCAAGTCTAAAGTCCAATTTTATTGTACTTGATCCATTAACTTTAGATTAGATAGAATCTAGCTCTTGGATGGCTGCTATTCGTAACAACAATTAAATATATTAATAATAGTAGCTCTAGATTAAACCAATCAAAATATCTAATCTTAATTAGACATCTAAAGAAGAAGAAGGTTATATTGGAATTAAAGACCTTTTTTTAATGTTTAGTTTGTTTTGTAATTGTAAATATGGCTCGTTATTTCTTTCATAAAATGCATGCATAAGAGAAATCTATAGAAATTTCAAATTTAAGAAGCTTAATTTTAAGTAAGGATGGCAATGGCCAATCCCCCGCTAATTTTTTAAAACAATTTATTAGAATTAAAAGTGTAAAATAATGTTTTTTTTAAATTAAGTCCAGATCTGGGTTGCCCAAGCCTAGATCTGTTCGAGGCCTAACTTGTAAATAAAATGATATCGTTTTGTTTAAAATAATTAGATTTCAGATCAGTCTAGTCCTGAGCCTTGCCCATTGAAAAAATCTGAATCCTAGGGCTATAGACTAGCCCATTGCCATCCCTGATTTTAAGTGATGACTTTCAAAATAAGTTGAGCTTAATTTTTTACGTGAATATACCCAAAGCTTAGGCCTATGAACTAAAATTAATACAAAAGAGATTAATTTTCTTTCTTCTTTCCTATTTTTATCTATTTATATAACTCGATATCATTGGAGAAAGAGAAACCATTAAAATTTAATAAAAGTGATTTTTCAAAAGTTCAATTCGTATTTAATAAAAGTACAACAATAACTACAGTACATAAAGACTCTGCTTAGCAAGAGTTGAGAAAAAGACATCAATTATATATTATCTTCTCTTTGTATTTTACAAAAAAAGCTATTTCCGCAACTTAAACATGTAACATTTCGTTCAAAAAAAAAAAAAAACCTTACTAGTTGCTCTAAAGCACACCCTCAATAAAAGTGATTTTTTAAAAGTTCAATTCCTACTTTCATAAGTTCAATTCCTTGCAAAATATAGATTATCATTATTAGAGTATAAAAAGGTTTCACGAATTCATTATAGATTATCATTATTAGAGTATAAAAAGGTTCACGAATTCATTATCATTAACGACACCAATTATCTCAATGTCTGAATTGCGAATTTACAAGAATATTCTTGTATTTTCACACCCAATTATCATTCAGGAATCACATAGTGTGGTGGTCATCTTTATCAATACTGGAAAAAATAAGCTCGGACAGTTTTACTCCAATCCAAGTAGTTTCTACAATTTAACTCCTGTTTTGTAATCTGAAATGTTATACGAAATCCATTCGAAACAAACACTCCTTATATTTGTATTCTCAGGCAGAGTCAACAATTGTGTTCGAAACACGAGGTAGGTCCAGCTATTCTCAGGCATAAAATCAGCTGCAATGCTTAACTATTCACAGAGACCATTAATGCGGAGGGCCAGAACAATTTATTCTAATTTCAGTAACACCAGTTACTATCACCGAGAAAAAATAAAATAGCCTGACTTGGAAATAGTCAGTAGTAAACCATTGGACTTAGGTATTTCAGTTGCAGTGTTTCTATCAAATTGATTTATCTTCCTCTCCTCGTCTCCCTCACTTCTTCATCAGGCCTTTATGTACTTGCCATTCACAACAACAACTTCAACATCAACAATAAAAATAACAAGAAGAAGCATAATAATCAGCTTCTAGGATGACATAATATAGTTAGTCGCCAGGCTTGGATCAAGCTTCTTCGGACAACATTCTTGGAATAACAGGGAGCTTTTCTGACCACACTAAACAGAACATTATTACTTACTAAACAATAAGCCATCCTAAGTTTATTGTTTCCTTTTGCCATGCCACAAGGCTCCTAGGCTATTCTAGCGATACAAGGCCTACCATATTACTTACTAGGCACTTAAAGCATGCATTAGTTACTAGTATGTTAAAAAAAAAAAAAAGAACAGTGTTAAGGGAGAAATTAGTCATCAATCACCAAATTTCGTGGTGTTTTGGGCATTTGTTCCAACCACATGAGGTTAGACATCGTTCTTCGTCTAAAGCAAGAAATGAGCATTGAGTTCCCTTTTTCCAGCTCACATAGTAGGATGCATGAAATAACCAAAAACCAACAGATTCAGAGGTTAACAGTAGCTGTTTAATGCGGAAACTAACGAGAAATATAGCAGATGAAAAAACAATTGTTATGGTCAAATTAAAAGTTGTCATTTGTTTACGAGTGGAAAGAGATCAGGAAAGGGGGAGGTGAAGCGGTTTGGGGACTAGGGCTGCCAAGGATGAAGCCATCAAAACTCCAATCACAAATAGTGACATACCATTGCATTTAAGCATACCGCATTCCCATATCAGGATAAGATGTCATCATGATCATCAAAACTTCAAAAGCAAACCAGAAGTATCTGTCTGAAAAGAGTACAAAAGGATTCAAGCTATATGAGATGTGCACAGATCATAAGAGTGAATAAATAACTTCAAGCTAAGGTAATACAATTAATCTCTTAACCAAACAAAGGGACCAACTGATTAATAAAACCGATAAAAGTACAAAACATGCAAGATGGTAAAAAATGCTCCTAAATGAATTCAATGATTTGTAGTCTGATTTGTCAAAGAGTAGCCTACAGATAAACCCTTCAATTTTATCATGTAAGACATTCGTCAAGTCTAAATAGCAAGAACATGAAAACATCTAGCTGTTAACAACCTTTATCTTTCTACCTGCTATTGATTTTTGAAGAATAAAAGAAACAATGCAGCTAAGTATAGCAATAAGCAAATTTCATACCACATAGCAAATGAAATGTTGTACAAATCCTGTTTTTGTATATGATAATGATTGCTATAACACTACCTCTGGTGAGTCTTAACAAACACCAAGTATTCTAATGCATCAGGGAGAAAAAGACAAGGCCTAGCTTCATGCATCGAAATGTGGACCGTGGAGGCTGGAATGTAACTAGTTCAACAATATCTAATTATATGAATAGTTTCTAATATAAACCAGAGGGAACAATATCCTTAATGTCCAATTTGCTCATTTCAGAACACTTTATCATGCTAACTCATCCAAGTGCATGACAAGCAGTTCTAGAAGGGGTTCTGTCTCACAGTTTGTTTCAAATAACTTACTACTTCTGGATACACAACCATTAACTAGAACTAAGTAATGTTTTCTTCAGAGTGACAACACTCTTTATAGTGTATATGGACACCTGCTTGTGGGAAGTGTCAATACTGATGTCTTTCTGTTAGCACAAGCTTCTTGAAAATTATAACAGAAGATATTAGTAGTATCATCAACAATGAATCCGTATGTTGATAGTAGGGTTCAACAGAAAGAAAAATTTACAAATAACAGAGAAAGAGAAGCATATGTTAAATGTTAATACAAACAATTCAAACTATGAGATCAAGAGGACAAAGATATCCTGAAATGGGATGGTGCCTACCAAAAGCTCAATGTCAAGAGCTTAGCTAAGCTTTCAAGTGATGCAACTAACTTTAAAGTTGTAATGATTCACAGCTTCTTGTAATTAAATTCAGATCAAAACTCAAAGTTATAACTCCTGATTTCATTTCAAGAATGCCAGCCAAAGAGTAAGCACAGAAGGGGAAGCAAGATAGTGAATGAAAAATCAAACTGACAATGCCTTACAATTTAAGAGGCAGTAAAATGCACATAGGTCTTTTTATAACTTGTCAAAACTTCAGTAGTTACCAAATTTGTTAATTTCATTTATAGTTTTAAAGAAAACACAAATGACTGTGAAATCTGCTTGGCATATATCTCGATTGTATTAATTCATCAAAATAACAGCAAGCAAACAACGAATACTTGAGCCAGACAAGGAATGAAGATATTATAAAAGAAAAAAGTAAACGAACCATCCAAAACCCAACAGAGAACTGTGGTTATAGAATGCAACAAGCAAAAGTCTACCTTTGTCATTCGCTTATATTGTCTCCTGAATCATCTTCCCCATCAATATTCTCCTCCTCATCATTATCATTTTCATCATCCCCATCCCTTATTTTTGCAATCTCTGCCTGAGCCCGCTCCAAAATCTGCTTTTTCTGCAACTCCAAATCCCTCTGAAATTCTACTCTCATCCTCTCCAATTCCATCATCTGGTCTCTCTTACTGCTCTCTATCTTCTCATATATTTCTCCAAACTTCTGTACAGAGTCAGCCAACACTCTTAACCCCTTTACGCCTTCGTTTGCACCAAACCTCTGCCCAACATCCTTGTCCCCAGTTTCCTCCTCTGATTCGCACGGACTGTCTCTCATCTCATCATTGCCATTTGCATGCTCCAAATACACCCTGGTGTCCATGAACACGAATTCCCCAGAATCTAATCCACAAGCTAAAGTAACCCGACCACCTACTCCAAGCTCTTGATTCATTAGCATATCCATCTTCTTGAAAAAGGCCCACTTGCTACAGTGAAACCCTTTTCCCTTCTCCTTTCTATATTTTCTCCTCAAAACATCCATCATTTGCCTACACTGAACTTCTGTTCTAAGAGTCTTCGATACTTGCGACACTTTCTCTGCAACCTCAGCCCAGTCCTCGGATCTCAAGCTGTTCCTACCCAATTGCAAGAACCTCTCACCCCACACCTCAAGCAACACAAACTTGTCGGGCTCGCCCCAATCGGGCGCGAAATTCCCATCGCCTTGAGAAGAGAATCTACCGCTTCTGGGTGCAAATTCATAATTTGAGGTCGTGCTTTTCAGCTTTCGGCGTTTTGGGTACCTCTCAAAATCTTGCTTCTGTTCAGAAACACGAGGATAGACCCCATGGTTGTAGGTGTCGTCATGGATGTCATCTGGTTCATCCGAGTCGTCTTCGTCCTCATCTTCGTAATCACGGTGGTTGTAGTGGGTGGCGAGTGGATGAGGATATGAGGGGAAGTTTCTGGAGCGATTCAGAGAGTTAGGTTTTGGTGGGTACCTGGCATCATCCTCTACCTCTATCTCGTCCATAAATCTTAAACACAAATTAGCTGGTTAAAGTTGGATGTCAATTCTGATTTCTGGTTTGGACAACTTAAGGATAGGTGGAAGACAAAACAATAGTCTTTGGTACACCAAGTTTCGAGGTAATTGTATATGAATATGAAAAAGGATGTAAGAATATAGCCACAGTAGTGGTCCAATAACCGCCACTAGTAAATTAAAGAGAGGTTGAGATGAGAGAGCCGAAATTTGTTCCCCGCCTCTAATCCTAATCCTTTTCAAGGACCATTGCCACACCATCCGTATCTTTCCATCTCCTAATGTATAAAAAGTGCCAAGCCAGCATAAACTTGCAAGGTGAATTGACATTTTATTGTAGCTTCATTACAAGGAGACTTTCTTCTCTAAACAGGTCAGGTTGCGGCAGAATTTAAGAATTACGATCTGAAACTCTTGAAATTACGTTACCATATGGAGCAATAGAATGAAAATGAGAAAAGGCAGCTTTATCTTAGTACAATGCACTTCTGGTGAGATCACTTTCCCTGTTGATAGCTAATAGAATGAAGCAATTTTATTTCAGTATAATTACAGCCAAGTTTACGTCTTCAAAATGTGAATCAATCCAAGCCAAAAATAAGGAATCAAATCAAACAAAAACAATTAATTATGGCTACATATCTTGGTTTTGTTTTGAGATTACATGTTTGCATTCCCAGAAGTCTGAATCCAATGCCAGCACATGTTCATCACCGATGCGATAGCTTTCCGCATAAACAAAGACTCCATTAGACAGACTCCATATGCTTACAACTTCTACGTTTTGTGGGGAGCAAAATTATGGAAGGAGAGGAAGACAAGAACATGTTGTCTCCGGGTCTAGATAAAAAGAGAAGAAAGGAACTAGGCATCTCTTGCATGTTGAACACCGAAGTCAGCGCCATAGTCGCCGTACTCCGTCGTCCCTCGGATTCCGCCGCCCCTTTTCTTTCTCAAGAAGAGAGCTACGACACCCCTACAATTCAAGGCTTGAAATCTCTACGTGCTCTCATTTTCAATCCTCAGCAAGAATGGCGTAGCATAGACCCTTCCATATATATCTGCCCGTTCCTTGATGTGATACAAAGTGATGATGTTCCTGCTACAGCCACCGGTGTTGCCCTCTCATCCATCCTTAAAGTACTCAATCACAAAATCTTTGATGTGAAAACACCTGGAGCTAGAGATGCTATCAATTCAATCGTAACTGGGATTACTGGTTGTCGCCTGGAGAAAACGGATTCAGTATCTGAAGACGCTGTGATGATGAGAATTCTGCAGGTTTTGACAGGTATCATGAAACACGAGGCCTCAGTTTTGCTTGCAGATCATGCTGTTTGTACTATTGTCAATACGTGTTTCCAAGTTGTTCAACAATCTGCAAGTAGGGGGGATTTACTTCAACGAAATGCTAGATACACAATGCATGAATTGATACAGATTATATATTCAAGGTTGCCAGATGTCGAGGTAAAACCTGGCGAGGAATCAGAGTCTGATACTGAAGATGTGGATACGAGTGGTGATTTTGATTCCGGGTATGGTGTTCGTAGTGCAGTTGATATTTTTCACTTCCTTTGTTCGTTGCTTAACGTGGTGGAAGTTGTGGAGACAGAGGGGTATACCTATCATGCGGTTGATGAGAATGTTCAGCTTTTTGCCTTGGTTTTGATAAATTCTGCAATAGAGTTGAGTGGAGATTCCATCGGAGAGCATCCAAAGCTTTTAAGAATGATTCAAGATGATTTGTTTCACCATTTGATTCACTACGGGACATGCTCAAGTCCACTTGTGCTATCTATGATTTGCAGTACTGTTCTGAATACCTATCACTTTCTTCGTAGGTTGGAATTTTTGATATTGGATTACTCTATAGTGCATGATATTCTAGTTTTATTTTTCATTATCCTAGAAATCCTAAACAAAGCAGGATGTCTCTGTGGTTTCAGGTTTATTCGTCTCCAACTAGAAGCATTTTTTGGGTTTGTGTTGTTGAGAATTGCAACTTCTGCGCCCTCAATTCAACTCCAAGAAGTTGCAGTCGAAGGGATTATAAGTTTTTGCAGACAACCGACATTCCCAGTAGAAGCGTATGTGAACTATGATTCTGATCCCACCTTCCGAAATATATTTGAGGAAATAGGGAAATTGCTATGCAAGCTCTCATTTCCTGGAGCAAGTTCCTTGACTGCTATACAAGTCCAAGCCTTTGAAGGGTTGTTGATCCTGATACATAACATTGCGGATAACATTGACAGGGAAGGTGACTCTAGTCCTTCTGGACCATACCCTGTTGAAATTACTGAATACAGACCTTTCTGGGAAGACAAACCGAAAGATGACTTGGAGACTTGGGTAGAATACCTGAGAATGAGGAAAGCGCAAAAAAGGAAGCTAGTACTTGCCGGGAACCATTTTAATGCAGACGAAAAGAAAGGTTTGGAGTATATGAAATATTGTCAATTGGTCTCTGACCCTCCAGACCCAAAAGCCTTGTCGATCTTCTTCCGCTACACACCTGGGCTTGACAAGAATACGATTGGTGATTTTCTTGGGGACCCTGACGAGTTTCACATTCGAGTTCTTAAGGAATTCACAGAAACGTTTGAATTTACAGGCATGATTCTTGACACTGCCCTCCGTACGTATCTTTCAACCTTCAGGTTGCCAGGGGAGTCCCAGAAAATCCAGAGGATCCTTGAAGCTTTCTCCGAGCAATTTCATGAACAACAATCTTCCGACATCTTTGCAAGCAAAGATGCAGTTTTCATCCTTTGTTACTCTCTTATTATGCTTAATACGGACCTGCACAATCCTCAAGTTAAGAAAAAGATGACAGAGGAGGAATTTATCAGGAACAATAGGGCAATCAATGCAGGGCAAGATCTTCCTAGGGAGTATCTCTCTGAGCTTTTCCACTCGATTGCAACCAATCCAATCACTCTTTTTGGTCAATCAGGTCCAGTTGAGATGAACCCAGGAAGATGGGTGGAACTGATTAATCGGTCCAAAATTGTTCAGCCCTTGATCCTCTGTAAGTTTGACCGTCGAATAGGGCGAGATATGTTTGCTCGCATTGCTGGTCCATCAGTAGCAGCTCTTTTCGCCTTCTTTGAGCATGCGGATGAAGATGAAGTGTTCCATGAGTGCATAGAAGGACTAATATCAGCAGCTAGGATAGCTCAATATGGTCTACATGATACTCTTGATGAACTCATTGCGTTATTCTCAAAATTCACCACTTTGTTAAATCCATATGCCTCCTCAGAAGAAACATTATTCACCTTCAGCCATGATTTGAAGCCAAGAATGGCTACTCTAGCAGTTTTCACCATAGCAAACAGTTTCACAGATTCCATTAGAGGTAGTTGGCGGTATGTTGTGGATTGTTTGCTGAAACTCAAAAGGCTTAAGCTCCTTCCCCAATCTGTGCTTGAATTTGATAGCAATTGTAATTCTCCATTTGATAACTCTGAAAACATGAGAAACGGATCGGGTGTGATTTTCCCGTCCCATGACTCGAGATTTGGCAGTCGTCAGAGTTCTAACATAATAAGTCGTTTCTCACATTTTCTATCAATAGATACAATGGAAGATTCAGTGGCACTTGGGTTGAATGAGTTTGAACAGAATCTGAAAATTATCAAACAATGTAGGATTGGTAGCATGTTCAGAAGTAGTAGCAACATACCAGACGAAGGTTTACTAAACATTGGACGTTCTTTGATATTTGCAGCTGGCGGGAAAGGCCAAAAATTCAGCACACCACTTGATGAAGAGGAAACAGTCGTGTTCTGCTGGGATCTTATAGTTTCCATTACCTTGGTAAACAGTCACAGGTTTCAGAACTTTTGGCCTTCATTCCATGATTATTTGTTAGGGGTTATTCAGTTTCCTTTGTTTTCCCCGATTCCATTTGCTGAGAAAGCCATTGTCGGGCTTTTCAAGGTATGTATTGAACTCCTTTCTACATTCAGAGCAGATAGAGCAGCAGAGGAGCTGATTTTTAAGTCCATTAACTTAATGTGGAAACTTGATAAGGAAATTCTTGACACATGTGCCGAGAGCATAACTAGTTCAGTGAGCAAGATCCTCACCGAATTCCCTGCAAATTTGCAAACTCACCTTGGATGGAAATCAATCCTCCATTTATTATCCATTAGTGGCAGACATCCAGAAACATACAGTCAGGGGGTTGAGGCTCTGATCACGTTGATGTCAGAAAAAACCCATATTTCAAGAACAAATTATGCATATTGTGTGGATTGTGCATTTGGATTTGTTGCACTTAAGAATAGTCCACTTGAGAGGAATTTAGTTATATTGGACCTTCTGTCAGATTCTGTACACTTATTGATCCAATGGTACAAAGAATTCTCAGACCCTGGAAGCAATTATAGTTCAGCAAGCATTGCCAGCAATTCCTCCTCAGAGGATAACTCCAAACTTTTTGGTTCATCCAATTTTGCCTTCAATCTATTTGTTAAACTATGTGAAGCATTCAGGAAAACCAGCTTAGCTCGACGAGAAGAGATAAGAAACCATGCGATACAGTCACTTTGCAAAAGCTTTAACCTGGTTGATGAACTTGACCTACCCCCTGCCAACTGCATCAGCTGTTTTAATCTTTTGGTGTTCGCCATGGTTGATGATCTCCATGAAAAGATGTTAGAGTACTCGAGACGTGAGAATGCCGAGAAGGAGATGAGAAGCATGGAAGGGACTCTGACACTTTCCATGGAGCTCATGACAGACGTGTACTTGCAGTTTCTGAAGCAGATAACAGCTAGTCCAGGGTTTAGGACATTTTGGCTTGGAGTGTTGAGAAGAATGGACACGTGCATGAAAGCTGATCTGGGTGAATATGGTGAAACCAAATTGCAGCAAGTGGTTCCGGATTTATTGAAAAAGATGATCATGAAAATGAAGGAAGAGGAGATTTTGGTGCCAAACGAAGGTGACGATCTTTGGGACATCACATATATCCAAATACAATGGATAGCTCCTTCACTCAAGGAAGAGTTGTTTCCTGAAGTAGAATTCTAGAGGTTCACCCTTACGAATATGAATCCTTTAGTTCTTAGGTTGTAGTAGCCAAATGTAAAATTTCAGTCTAGGATAGGTTCTTGTTTGTTTGGGAACTTATGTCATGTGAACAAGCTGATGGCATTGTTCTCTAAGAACGAAATTGCAAAGCAAGAAAAAGATAAAAAGATTTTCTTCTACCATTGCAAATTGCCTTAAAGCACGATGTTATTTGATGCAATGTACAATTGTACTTACATGCTTATTACAAATACTTTTCTTGGTTTTCTCGTTCAAATTTACCTCAAAATACTGGATATTTTTGACATTTTTCATAAAGTTGGATAATATTTAATTGATTTTTTAGTTTTTAAATAATTTATCGGTTAAGTTACGTAATTTGATTCAGATAAAGATAATAAAGTGATCCAATAAATGATCTAAGTTAATAGGGTAGAAGCCCAGGTAGAAAATGAATCTCGATCAGTGTGGATCGAACTCATATTGAGCTTGTGATGGGGAAGCTCAATATAGAAGCTATATATAAAGATTAAGGTCTTCTGCAATCATATCATTCATAAGCATACGAAATCTTTGATTCGTTAAGAGAACTTACGTATTGAGAAAACTGTAGAAAGGCGTTAACCACGATCTGGTGAGGAGTTCTCGTGAAGGTTCCGGTTGATTAAAGCTCATTCCAGCATTGAAAACCACCTCAAAAGTGTTATGGAATCGAAAATAGGTATTTATACATTTACTTCATTTATTTCCTTTTTACATAAGATCCGGGACGCTTAATAAGGTTCATGCTATGTGTTATACATAGTATTAGAGTGATTACATGATCGGCTGGTTAAAAACGAAATTTTTTTGTTTTTATCCATTAGGGTTTTCGATTGTTTTTATCTGCTTTTTGACTTTTTTAGGTATATGAATGCGTGAAAGTGGTGTACATGAGGTCAATTATGAAAAACAGGTCAAAAACCGTCTATAAAGCGTGAAAAAGGGTTCCGGAGTTGTCAAAAATTGTCCTCATCGTCGACAATGATGGAGAATGTCAGGCGTATGTCGTACACTCGCCTAACTTATGAATAGTGTGGACGAAGAGGCAGTTCGACTAGTGTGTGCGTTGTACGTGCTAATCAGATGACAACACTTTGCTCCACCACTTTTTGGCCTCCAACACACGCGTTACACATGACTTCCCACGGGTAGCGTCGGGATGGACACACCGACTAGTTGTCCCGACACGTTGTGAAAGTGGGTACGGAAGCGTGGCCGGCGCGTGTGTCATATAGGATTGGCGCGTCTGTGAGTATAGTCGCATGAGCCACAAACGCCAATAGTGGTCCAGCATGTCGATGCGTGTATGGTTCATGCAGTGCACAGGTCAGACGCATATGGCGGTATGTTTGGGACTACATGTAACACCCCCTCACCGTAGGGTACGCACCGGGACGCCTGTAGGTCATTCCGATACATATCCTATGATAAGGGAGCGCTACGTGCAATCACTACAGTTACTCCACATGGCATCACA
>JAOQMS010000008.1:34091306-34106818 GCA_027563885.1 Erythroxylum longipes | reverse complement strand
CCTACTAACTCCTTCCTTTACTTTATACCACCTTACCAAAATCCATAATATACTATATTAAACTCCAAAAATTTCTACTTCATAAATTCTAATTTACTTCCATACTTGACGATCTAATAACACAATTAAAAGAATTTAAAATTTTAAAAATCCTAAAAGTGGGATCTAACACAGTCTATAAAATTGGACGTTCTGCTAAAGCATATCTAGGAGGGTTGGCTTGATTTCGATTGAGACCGCTTGAACAGGCGGTTTAGCCAGTCCTTGGTTCACTTGTTTAAACCCTGGCCTCATAAAGTCCATAAGGGTCCTCTGTTGTTGCCTTCAAGGGTTAACTTCCTTATCCATATTTCTTTGAAATTCCTCAGCCATTGTTCATTTTTCTATCTCTTCTTCTTGCTGTTGCCGAGCTTTCCTAAGGATTCATTCTAATCATATGATGTCTAAATCTAATGTCTCAGCTGCACAACTCGAAACCCTCTTGCCCCTTGTCTTCATGCAAGAGAATGGTTCCTAAGTAAAATGAACGAAATAAAAATAAAAATAATAAACTATTCTAATGCCTTAAACTAGAGAACTAAATTGCCTTCCCTGGTAACGGCACAAACTTTATCACAAGGTTACACACACTAAGTTTTTCCATTTATAATCTTGGTAAATTTCGCAAGTGCACGGGTCATTCACGTAGTACTTAAGGTATCGATCCCACGAGGAGGGCTAACTAGTCCTAAATATAAGGTCGGAAGTATTACTAAACAATAATTAATAAACAATAACTTAAAACACAAGAATTGACTAGACCAAATAAACCAACTCAATCAACAAAAACAACGATTAATAATTAACACAAAATTAAAAAAATCACAATGACGATAAACAAATTAAATATAAAATTGAATAGTAATGGAATTTAGCTAATTAACAAACAATGATCATACACCCAAGCTCCACCTAATGAGTTTAGCGAAAGAGAGAAAGGGAAAATTACCTATCTTTAATTACAACCTAACTAATTACGATTTATTGAATTAACGATTCTAGAAGATCCTAGGGTCAACTACTTTCTCTCAAGTTATAATTGAACCTTAAAGTATAAACCCTAATCAGATTATGGGAAGTTGTAATCTATCAATTACCAACCTATCCAAAACTTAATTAGTTCTTAAGTTCTCTAATAAACAATTGGAAACCTATGTGATCACTTTGCACAAGATTTACCAACTTGATTTAATTCCGGATCTATTAACCTACCTAACTCTCGTTAGCCCAAATTAATCATTTTCTCTCGATTCACCCTCTCAGTTTATTATCGAGATATTAAGCGCAGAATAAATCACAATTAATTCAATGAACATATAAAATGATCAGATTTCATTAAATCAAATATAATAATCCAAAGGTGAGTATAGAGCATCAATCACAACGTAATCTATAATCAACTATCTATATCAATTCTTTAATCGAATAAAATTGAAATACATAGGAACCAAAACTACGACAGAATGATGGGAGGCTGCGACTTTAGAAAGCTTCGTAATCTAGGAAGCACGTCAAGTCTGTGTCGTCTTCCTCTTCTCTCTTCCTTCGTCTCTTTCTCGATCTCTCAAGGTCTCTTTTAGGGTTTCGTTGGGTGGCTGCTTAAAGTTCTTCTAAGCCTCTCTCTCTATACACCACATCTGACTTATGATGTTTTATTTATACTTTTGAGGCTCTAGGTCAAAGTTGGGGTCAAAACAGTCTAAGAAATCTTACGAAACATGAGTTTTTTTGTCAGCCCAATGTAGGCCACGATCGTGGCCCTACCTGCAATGATCATGGCCGGCTCCTTAACCTTTCTTTCACGATCGTGCCCTATTATGCACAATCGTGGCCTGGATGTACGCTCTTTGTCATGTTCGTGGCCTATGGCTTTGGCCCAAAACTCCTTGAATCATCTCCTTTCTTCATCGTTTACACTGAAACACTTACAAACACATCACGGCACCTCAAAAATATAACATTTAAGCTCAAAGACTTAATCTAACCCATAAAAACACTAAAACACATAAACTAATATAATAAAACACATAAACACACACTCAACACTCAAATTCACACTAATTATATCACAAATTCAATCCTAAGACATCATGCAAATGACACCTACCAGTTATATTGGGGACACTGTAAATTTTAAATGTGGGGGTAGGGATCTTAGTTTTTCTGCATGTTTTTTAGTTTAATTGTTGCTTATGTGTCTTCTTAGGTGGTTTTTAAAATGAAACAAACAAACAAATATTTTCTCTTTTTCCATTGTTTCTAGGACTATATAGTTATGATTAGAGAGTGAATTGATTAAAAACATTTATAGTAACTTTAGCATGTACTTTTACTCTTTTGGTTGGCCAATATGAATTACCTTTAGAAAATTAGTGACTAGTGGTAGACACAAACTAGTGAGATTTGAGCCTCTATAGACTAACACATCCATATCAGTCTCATTGTCTTTTTGTTTATATATGACCTTCATGTCATATATATCCTAACTTTGCTTCGATTTTATATTCAAGACCATATTTTTATCAGATGCATTGATATGAAAATGATATACGAATTCTTGGTTTCATAAGCCACATAAACCAAATAGCCTACCTATTTATATGATTTTCCTTTTTATAAACCCCTTTGAGCTTTATTCTCCTTTTCTTTTTGTGCTAATAATATTACATGCTTTAAACTAAACCAAATGTCCTACCAAAGCCTTAAAGCTAGTGGAGCATTTGTTGATTTTTAATGATTGTGGATGTACAAGAGTATAGGTGTAGGGGTACACATATGTGTGGGATGTTATTTTATGCCATATCAATGAAATTCCCATGTTAATGTAGCTTCTTTCAATTTTTGTTACGCAAAAAAATGAAACAAAAAAGAGAAAAACAAAAGAAAAAAACAAAATGTTTAAATAAAAGTATCAAGGAGGAAATGAATATGTTTGGAAAAGTTGTTCATGATTGGTTTCTCTTCCTAAAGTTGTATTCAATAGATGATTTGAGTATTGTTGCATATGAGGGAGATGATGCCTTGGAAGGATCACTCCTTATAGTTTCAATGTATTGTTATCAACGACTTTTACGAGTGATTGCTTTTAATTCATTATGCTTTATGAGGTTTATGGTATGAGGGCTTCAATTTGAGCTGTGAAATATAATTGTTGCATTCATCATAGCTGATGGTACCCAATTTTGAATGAATGTTAGCTTGTGCACTTGATGTTTCATTGAGTGTTACTTTTGCTTCACTAGCTTGATGGCTTTTATGCTACATTACCCAAAATACACCTCTCCTTACCTTTTCCCACATTACAACCTTAGAAAAGTCCTTTGATTTATGATTATGCATGTGACTCTTAATGGTGGAGAAATGAAATAATATGCAAAGTTGTGGAATTTCATGATCATGAATGGTGTTTGAGTGTACCTATAGGTTTATCTTATTTAAACACATTTTATCCAAGTCTACCTCTAGATTGCTTAATTTCTAAGGGTGATGAATGTTGATTGATCATGAGTAGAAGTGTTGAATGTTGGGTTCTTGCTCTAGTTTTTGAAAGTTTTTCATCTTTGCTTATGACTATCTATTCATAGGAAATATGAAAAATGAGTCAGTGTTTTAGTTTGTGACTTCAATTTTGATGATTTTCCTGAGGACAATCAAAAGCTAAGTGTGGGAGAACTTGATATGTGTTTAATTATTAATGCATTTAATCTCTGAAACTTAGTGATTAATGCTTTAAAATGCTTAAGACACTCACTTTAATTCATATTTGATTTTAGACACAATTTAGAAGCATAATAGCTAAAGTGAGCCGAAAGCATACTTATTAAACCATCTTTTTTAGATTCACACTCGGTTGTCTTCATGGAACAAGAAGGAGAAGGATTAGAGCAAGAGGAGACATGAAAATGCCAAAAACAATGAAGAGTGACACATTGTCTTGCCTTGAGATGCATCTCACGACCATGACAAATAATTCATGGTCGTAAGAGTGTTGTCAAGCCATGACAAGTTTGTCATGGTTGTGACATATTTTCATGGGTGTGACACTCTATGTCATGTCCATAACTCACAGATGTTTCACGCCTATGAGTTGCCACCAATCTACCTGTAAACCTAGTTTTTTGCTATAAAAACATTGTTTTGAGACGACAAAGAGGAGACTCAGATAGACTCAATTTTTGTTTATTATCCTTAAGTTTTTGACAAGAAAAAAGGCAATTCATGGCTATTTCTTGGAGATTGATAGAGAAGATGGAGGGCTAATCTTCCCGAAGCCAATTTGGAGGTAAAGTCAACGTTGAGGAGAACATTTAAGCATATCTTCTTCGTGTAACGTGTTCTTTCCCTCTTTTCGGATTATTTATGTTATCTTTTGTTTATTGATTAGGATTGTGTAAGAATGATCTTAATGCTCTATTAGATTGCTTTTTATGAAAACCATTGCTAGAACTTTAATACAATATGTAATAGTCGTGTTCGAAGTCGTACGTGGCAACTAGTGGAATTAAATTATTAGGGATAATGTAGCATAAGTTAAATAACCTGAGCTTATGTGGTTATTGCTTAGATTGATCAATTTTTCTTACTCATAATGCAACTGTTTGATTAAACTTAGAGAGCTTATTTTAGGTTATCCAATAGTTAGGGTTAATTAATGAGTTCTTCTTAATTAACCGTGACCTAAGGAAAAATCAGGAGTAACAAAGCTTATTGTTAATTGACAATCAGTAGTCTAAAAAGAGGTTTGAAGACGTATGTAAAATTATGTGCAGGTTGAGATTAAACCAAAGAACCAGAGTTCAACCCATTAATAAATTTTCTCACTTTTCTACTATTTAATTTGAGTTACTTTTATATATTAACTCTTACATTGTTTTCTAATTTACATCAAACTTAAACCCCCCCTTTTTACATATACAGAAAATTTAGGAAAGTAATTGGATTTAATCTCTGTGGGATCGACCTAGACTTATCAATGTTATAGTTTTAGGTCTAGTTATTTTATGTAGTGTTACAACGTGCTATGTCAAATAGCTACTGCACATTCTGGCTTAGAGTAGCAACACAATCACAGCCCATCAGATTTAGGTAGTAACTCTTAGCTAGCTCTTGCAATTCATTATGATCTGTGTATTCCAGGCCATTTAAGTCATGTAATATTGAAATTTTGTTAACATTTCTCCTCGCAAGTAAGGTGGAATGGAAGAATCTTGTGTTAGAGTCTATATCCTTCATCTAGTTTATTCTAGCTTATTGTTTAAGAATTGAATTGTGGAGCCTAAGTACTTCTTAATATTCTTGCAATCTCTTAATCTCTACCATTCTCAGGTCTACATTATGTGGAGAGTCATAACAGGCTTTTTGAGCTTGAGTTAGTTTCTCCCTAGGTGTATTTAGATTTTAATTCCTGTCAAGCATAAAGTTATTAAGTTCTCTTTTCATCATTTTCAATTTCTTCACAATTTGACAGGAATTATAACCCTCTACATTGTGATTCCAACATGTGCTAATAATAGTTGTGAACACTTCTATCTGAGAGATACCATTGAAAAATCTGAAAGGAGTTCCCCTTGTTCTTCTTTCAACTAGCTTTTGTATTAGCATATAAGAATGATCAAACATTAGATTCTCACTGAAGTGGATAAAGGAGTTAGGAAATTGATTGAGTTAGGAATTATTGGCTAGTGTATCACTTGTACTCAAATTACATCAGAGTTGTATAAACAAATTATTCGACCATTGTAGTGTAAGTTATGATTAGAGAAGATCTCCTAATAAAAACTTAGAACTAAATAGATTTTGTGGCTCCTTTATTCTAGTTTCGAAAAGTCCCAACAAACAAGGCTCATTATCCTTCATAACTTCTTTAACTATAGATTTTTTATGAGGTCATTTAACCCTCTAGCATTCTAAGCAAAGATTGACATTGATGGGGGAGTCCCCTTTATTCTTACGATTTTGTTTCCCCTTCCTTATATTTGAATGTCTTATAGGGTTGTTATTCAGCAATTTGAATTCATTAGTTTCTTATTATTTTGAAGTTCCAATTACTGAATTATTGCTAGTAGAATCAGGCTTAGTTTCTTTAGTAACACATTCATTACCTATTGCATAAGCCATGTCCTTTTTTTCATTAGCCATCTCCTTTTTCACATCACTAGTTTCCTCTAGGGCACTTTGTTCCAATCTAGCTCTTGATTTAGAATTTTGCCTAGGAGACGCCAAAAGTGTAGAATTTTGTGTATCTGTCATTCCCAGAGGTTCCATACCTCCTACTCCTATTTCTCCAATTACTATTCGAGGTAAATCCTCAATTTCAACAAGAATTTAGGAGTTATTCAAGCAAACATTATTCATAACCTCTTAACCTCTAGGATTAGTTGTTTTGATTATATCTTCTGCCAAAGGTGTATTTCTAATCTGAAATTCTAACAATTTATCCTACCAACTTGTTTTTAAAAACTTACTAATAACACCCATTTTTTAAGAACTGTTAGGCTTCCAAAGATAGGTGACAGATACCTCAGTCCTCTCTTATTCTCCAAATTCACTAAGCTGTAAGATAGGAAGACTATTAAGTAGAGGAGCATTTTTCTGAACTTTAATACATATCTTTACATAACAAATTCTTTCCACAGTAGTTGTTTGTGTATCCATACAAACTGGTTTTCCAAAAGAGCTTGCCAAGAAACTAAGCCCCTTAATGGTCCAAAATTCCATTGGTAGATTATGAAAATTAACCAACAATGGTAGTACAATAATTTTATCTTTGTCAAGCTCCATACTCGGCTGCCATTTTTTAATAATGAGGGGTTGATCACCAACATGCTAGGGTCATTGCTCTATAATTTCATTGAGATTTGTTCCATCAGAAAATTTAAAGAGTATTGTACCATCCTCCTACTTAATAATTTTTTCTAGGCCCTTTTTTCCCTATCTTGCTTTTGCCCATACATTGACTACAGGAAAAGTAGGGTGCTTGGACCAAAAGAATATAATTAGATTCGTAGACCAGGCCCTGGCACCAGCCACGGGCAGTTTAATAAGAGGAGATATCACCCCATCGTTAATGACATTCTGGTAATGTTTGAGGACACCTTTATTATATAATGTTTGAAATTAGTTTCGCCATGCTCCTACTGGGTTAGCATTTGCTAAATCCTTGTCTAAAAAAAACATTTTACCACCATTCTTGTGTTTGTTTATAACCACTAAATTAGCAGAAAGAGTCCCTCAAAAGAACAAGGAAGTCTTTTTTAGAGAATGAGGATTCTCCTCTCTGAACCACTGTATGTAAGGCCAAAAGGCCTTCCATCTAGTTTGGAGCCTTAGCTATTTGAAGCAAAAGCTTGGGCAGTAACCACACACTGGAAGAAGTTTCCTAAAGAGGAAAAAGTGAGAGGTAGAAAAGTAAATTAGAATAGAATTTCTAGTGAGAATTTAACGTAAAATTTCTAGTGAGAAGTTAGAGTCTTGTGCATTCAATTCCTTATATATCATTGCATTCTCATACTAGTCATTTTTCTTCTCTTTAAGCTCTTATAATTACAGCTTTCTATGGACTCCTACCTCATCAAAATTAATGTTATAACGCTTGATATCCAAATATGCCTTATGTTATAGCACCATAAGAATATGACATGGCTTCTTAAATATCAATCTATTTGGGGACATACCAATTGGTGTTTTATAGATTATCCTATCGGCCCATAGTGCATCTTTTAACCTTAGGCTCCAATCCTTCATAATAGGTTAAACTGTTTTCTCAAGGATCGACTTGATTTCACTATTGGATACCTCAACTTAGTCATTTTTTTTGGAATGGTAGGTGGAAACCTTATGAATGTTATGGTACTTTTTAAACACAATTTTTATCATCTTATTGCAAAAGTGCGTTCCCTTGTCACTTATAATAGCTTTCAGCATCCAAACTTAGAAAGGATATAAGACTTGAAAAAAACTGCAATAAACTTATCATCATTAGTTTTGGTGGCTTCAGCTTCCACCCATAAAATCAATGCCCTAAACATTAAAAATTTCAGAAGAAAAGAATGGGGGTTTTTGTCATTTGATTTCTATAAAAAAAGTTACATGATCATTGGCACCTGTCACATGCCTTACAAAATAAACAATAAGGGTTAATAAAAGCCACTCTCTAATACTTTATAGGTAGTTCTTTTTACTGCAAAGTGCCCTCTACAAGTGTACGAATGACAGAAGGGCAAGATAGAAAATGTCTCACTCTCAGGAACATACTTTCATATAACTTGGCTTACACAATGCCTCTATAAATAGGGATTCCATACATAGTACTTAGCTTCACTCTTCAACTTATTCCTTTGAGCCTTTGGTAAACCTAAAAGGTGTTAAATCAATGGAAAATAATTTTCCATCTAAAATCATTTCTCTCAAAGGAATATCATCTTTTTTTCGAATCAAACAGCTTAGGTGATTAGTAACCACATTCTCTGAACCCTTATTTCCAAATCAAGCTCTTGAAGGAGAATAATCCATTTGATTAAGCTCAACTTTTCTTCAATCTTAGTGAGCAAGTAGTTTAAAGCTCATAATCAAAGTAAATAATAACTTTAGTGACCAAAAAATATGAAGAAAATTTTTCTAAAGAAAACATAATAAACAAAAGCTCTTTTTTAGTTGTGTAATAATTCGTTAGATTCAAAGTTTTCGAAGCATAATAGATAGCATATACAACTTTTCCCAATCTTTGTCCTAGAACTACCCCATTGTGTAAGCACTTGCATCATATATGATCGGCTCTGGTTTATAGACTAATTAACTAGTAAGGATTTCAAGAGCTCTTTAAGTTTGTCAAACGTCCATTACACTTATTGTCAAACTCAAAAAGTAAATCACGTGGTAGCAACTTACATAAAAGAGAGGCTATCTTAGAGAAATCCTTGATGAAACTGAAGTAAAAACCTATATGGATAAGAAAAGAATGAACTTCCCACACATTTAAGGGGTAAGGTAAAGTAAAAATGAGATTAATCTTAGCCTTGTTAAAATCTATACCCCTAGAAGATACAACATTCCCTAGAACTACACCTTGATTAACCATAAAATGAAATCTTTTCTAATTAAATATGAGGGTAGTTTCAATACATCTTTCCAAAATGAGTGCAAGATTCTCTAAGGAATTACCAAAAGAAGAATAGAAATTAGAATCATCTACAAATACCTCTATGATCTTATTAACATAATTAGAGATTATACTCACCATGAAACTCTAGAAAGTGACGAGTGTATTCTACAAATCGAATGGTATCCTTCAATAAGAAAATGTGCCAAAATGGGCATGTGAAGGTTGTCTTTTCTTAATCTTTTGGTATAATAGGGATTTGAATATAAACTCAAAATCCATCTAGAAAATAGTAATACTCAGATCCAATAAGTCTCTCAAGCGCATTTGATTAATAAATGGATTGGGTACATGGTTTTTACAAGTTGAAATTTTCAACTTCCTTTAATTAGTACAAACTCGCCACTTAGGTTGCACACGGTTGGGAACTAACTCACCATCTTGATTTGTCACCACCGTAATTCCAGATTTATATGGAACCACTTATACTAGACTTACCACCTAATATCAAAGTTAGGACAAATAACTCTAGTATTGAGAAGCTTCAGTACTTCCTTCTTCACAAATTCCATCATTGGAGGATTCAACCTAAGTTGTGCTTATCTAATGGACTTGGCATCCTCCTTAAGAAAATGTGATGCATGCATATAGAAGGGATTATTCGTCAAATATCTAAAATTGTCCATCCAATGATCTTCTTATTCTCTTTTAACACTTGACCCAGTTTAACTTTCTAATCAGAAGTCAAAACTATAGAAATAATAACTGAAAATTGTCACCCAAATATGCATACTTTAAGTTAGTGCGTGTTGGTTTTAGTTCCACATTATGTACTTGCATATTAGAAGGAAATAGCCTATGCTAAGATTTAGATAACTACATGGAAGCATGTTCACCCTTTGTAAGAGAGGTTTCCAAAGAATGTAACGTAGCTGTCATCTTAATTAGCTCCTTTATGAACTCAACATGATTAGGGACTTGCAAATCTTGATGCTTTGTCAAAATTGCTTCTAATTGATCTCTGCAATTAAACTTAAATGTTTTTTATACTAATGGATCCATCATATCCATAGAGAAAGTAGAATGATCAACTTAAGGATGTTTAATGGCATCAAATGTAATAGCCAGTTTCCAAAATATACTAGGGGTTAGAACCTTAAACCATTGCATATGAGTAATAGCATTGGGAATTCATGAAATGCATTTCATTCACATGTATATCATTAGCATAAACACATGAATTATGATTTTGTGCACAATGCAAAGATAGTATATGCACTTAATTGACATGTTCTGGGGTATGAAAGATTTAAAATGAATATGATGTGAATTATGAATTGTTGTGTCTTAAATTTTGGTTTGATAGATTACAATTGGTAATTTGGAATTAATTGTTATAAACTAGGAGATTGATGAATTAATATGTATTGATGAATTAATATGTACATTTGGACTAGAAAAAATGCCAAATGGAAAGACAAATTGACACATGAAAAATTAGGATGACTAAGCCTATAAATTGAGTGACAATTGGTGTAGATAAATGAGTGAAATTTGGAATGGATAATTAATTGACAAATGGATCAATTATTGAGTGACAAATAGATCAATTATTGAGTGAAAAATGTACTAGTAACTAGGTGACAAATGGTAACTTAAGGAGGAGATAAATGGCTTACGTGCCTAATGACATATGTCAAGGTAAAATGGAGACACTTTGCACCTAGTTGAACTAAGCCAATGCAGAAAGTGTTTCTACTGTCTTCATACTTCTTCTCCACTAAAATTTTCTTCTACTAATTTCTCTATATTTTGGTTTAAACTTAGCTAAATTGCTACACCAAATCTATACTTTTATCCTTCATAAGATAGCCAAAGAACTAGCTTATTAATGTCCTTCGTCCTTGCCGAAAAATAACTTATTTTCACCTTGAATTTGTGATGATCTTGCTTTCATAGAGGGCTAGGTTAACTTGATGAATTGAGGTGGAATTTGAGCTTAACAAGTAAGTAGAAATTTGATCATTATGGCATGTTTTGATAGTATGATAATGAAGATTGAATTGGGATGGAATGTACATGATGTTAATGATGAAGTGTGTTGGAATATGTTGGATGAACTTGGATACTTTTACGCTTTGTTTTTTATGTAAACAAATTGTGGGTTATAGGTTATTATATGAATGAATTGGACTGAGATTTGAAGTATAATGAAGGTGAATTTACACTAAAGAAAGATGTTAGTGTAGTGTTCTTGAATTGGGAAAGAACTAGGACTATATGCATAATAGTGAATGATAGTTTCTGGTTTGGTTTTTGATGCATGAAAGACAATAATTTATGAGCTGCCAGTTGAATAATTTTGAGTTGTTATTGGAGATGAAATTGATTAGGAATTGGAGTATAATTAAGGTCTAATTGAGGTACAATTAATGGACTATTAAGAAGATGTTTTGAGTTTGGTATAAAGATGTTAAAATCTAGAAAAAAAATTGAAGGAATTGGATGGTGAACTTTCCGTTCACTCATCCCATGATCAAGGGAGCTGCATACATGATCGTGGGAAATGCCTTGAAATGAAGAAAATGCTATTTTTTGTGATTCTTGAACCAACTAAGGATAAGTCACTTTACCTTGATGCATTTGGACTTGATTGAGGCTTAAAATGAACCTAGTTTGATGTTGGTTACGTGTTTGATAAGTTTAGGTCATTAATTGATGTTATACCTTAAGGAAAAGATTGTTTGATATCAATGTGTCTAAATTTGGAATTTATATTTGTATTCATAAGGACACCTTCTTTCCTTTAACACTTATAAATTCCAAATTTAGACACGATGACATCAAACAATCTTATATATATAATGCTATAGTGAATGTATGGTTGATGAATTTAGAATAATCAACTTTAGTTGAGGTATAATCCTAAATTATAAATTAGTTATATCCAAGCTATGATGTTTGAATAATCAAGAATTGTGAACAAGCTTACATACCTGAAAAGTTAATTGAGCATGCATTGAACATGACATATTGATTGAGCCCAAGTTTATTATCTAAATTGGCAACACTTTCATGGCCTTTACTATACTTTTTCACTCCTAATTCTTGATTTTGTGCTTAATTTGATCCTTGAGTGTGCACTCTTATTTTATGCAATTTGATAGTAAAAATTTTCACAATTGGTATTAATTGCATTTCTTAAGTTTTCTAAGAACAATTGATACTGCAAATTGCTATTTTTGATTGTAGGATCCTCAAAAAGAAGGGAGTCAACGTGCTGAATTAAAGTCAACAGGAGACCATAGCCTTCAGGAAAAGTTCACTGCGGCAAAAAATGATAAACCCAGGCTGAACTTTTGGGAGAAGTTCGCCGCAGCGAAGAAACTCTTTCACCGCGGCGAAAGAACCAGCGAAGAACAAATCCTTTCGAGTAAAGTTCACCGTGGCGAGAGTCATTTGTCATCGCGACGAACTTTCGAAAACCTGAACTATATTTGGGAAAATCTCTCACTGTTCTGACCTAACCTGCGACCTAACATTTAAAAACATGCTAAATTAGGTTATACAGAGACTCCCGATAAACATTCATATCTTCATCTCTCACTCTCGACCTTCATCTATCACCGATTTTTCACCTCTCATCGTCGCTCTCTGCTGCTGCCATGGACGCTGTTGGTGTACGCACAATTGTGAGTGCTTCCGGAGAGATGCTTGGCTAAGCACCATTTTCTCTTGAAGATGTAGCGATGGCTTGAGTTCAATAGGCTTCAAAGGGGAGTAGTTTGTTCATATCTTTCTACTTGTTATGAACTCCTGAGTTAGGATTTATTCTTTGTAGTTAGAATTTTCTTGGTTAGAGTTTAATCAATAGTTGAACAATGTATTGTGTTATTGGGTTTGTTGATGTAGAACTTGGATGCTCAATATATGAAGTTTCATATATGTCTGTTTGGTGATTGTGTTAATCCTCTTTTATCTGCCTAGTTATGTTTGATATTGAGATTATGCTTGATCCAAATTGACCTCTTGCATTAACTTGCCCACTACACACACTAAGATGCATTCAACAAGGTTTTAAGAAATGGAGTTCATTGACTAAAATCTTGGACTTAAAGAGTTCTTTAAGGTTATTCATTTTGAAACTTAGTGAATTTCGCTCCCAAAATATTTGTTTTGAACCATAATAGCCAAAGCTTATTTTCAAGAGAATTTTATCACATTTGATCATTGTTTGAGTTTTCACTTTTCATTTCCCAAAAATACAAAAACACCCTTTTTATACACTTTTCTTTAATTTAGTTCAATTCATTTAGTTAAATCAAAACATTCCAAAACCCAACTCTTAACTAATTTAGTTTGCATTTCATGACAATTAGGCTAGCTTAGATCATTTCCTCTAGGTTCCGATTAAGTGAGACAACCCGGGGTTGCACTCTATATTGCAATCCTTGGAATTAAATTTTTGATTCAGTTTCCAACGGAGTAATCCAAAGACTCAACCACACACCGATCAAAAATGGCGTCGTTGTCGGGGAACCAAGCAATTGGTTTTCTTTAGGATAGTCATTGCCATCTTTGTTTGTCATTGATAATAGGAACCTTTTCCTTTAAATTTCATTTTGGTTAGTTTGATTTCATACTTGTCCATAGTATAGTTTTTAATTTTTCTTTGCATAGCATACAATTTGAAAACACAAACAAAAGCATACTTTCACAATTGGAATTTTCATACTTAGCATCTTTCACACATACCCATCTTTATACATACTCTTACACATCATACACTCACATCCTTCACATCTCACCTTTTATTTGACTTGTGTTTCTGTGAGTAAATCTTATTACAATTTCTTTCATTTGACTTGTTTTTGTGCATGCCTCGGAGAGCTAAACTTCTTCCTTTCCAACTTGAGATTGAGAGATGCTTAAGAAATATTAGAAAAGAGAGGAAAGAACAAGAGAGAAGAAGGATAGTTGTGGAAGAGGAGTCGAATCAGTCCACTAGTAAGAGTGAGTCGAGAGAAAGAGTGATCATGGCTGAGAATCCTGCTTTTTAACAAAATCCTAACTTTCATGCCAACCAACCTAGAAATGGTGATAATGTAGGAAATGGAGAGCATGAAAGAGTTGGAGAGAATAATGGGAATTAGAGACGGAGAACCATTAGGGAGGCAACAACTTCTGATGTGAATTATAATCCATTTACTGCTTCTTGTCCTAATTTTGATGTTAACTTTGAAGTGAAAGGATTACTTATTAATTATCTTCCTAAATTTGATGGTTTGGCAGGAGAGGATCCCTATATGCACTTACAATCTTTGTCTATGATCTGTCAGAGCATGAAGCCAGTGGGAGCTTCATTAGACCAAGTTCTATGGAAGGTTTTTCATTTGTCCCTGGAGGGAAAGGCACGGGAATGATACATGAGCCTTCCAAGACATATGGCAAATGCCTACCATAGCTGGGCCAATTTGAGGAAAGCTTTCTTGGAGAAGTATTTTCCAGCTTCCAGGACTTCATCAATGAGGAAAGAGATTTATTCAGCAAGGCAAGATTATGATGAGTCTCTTTATGATTATTGGAATCGCTTCCAAGACCTACTGTCCAGATGCCCCCATCACCAGATACCTGATGAGTAGTTAGTGCAGTACTTTTATGATAGGTTGAAAAGTCAAGATAAGGGTATGTTGGATGCGGCATCAGGAGGTTCTTTGATTGATCTTATAGCTTCGGAAGCATGGGATTTGATCAAGAAGATAGCTATGAATCATCAACAGTATAGTGTGAGAGATACCAGAGGGGTCCATGAGTTAGGAGCTTCAACAGCTCAAGTTAAAAGAATTGAGAGTCTAGAGTCTAAGGTTGACTCATTGGATAATAGAATCACTTCACAATTCTCTTTCTTCACTGCAGAATTGAAGAACATGAATGTGCATCGACCATCATCTTCAATGGATCTTACTGCACCTAGATGTGATACTTATGGGTCGGTAATGCACATAACCAGTGTTTTCCCAGGTCAGTATGAGGAGGTCAACAGTGTATCTGGGAAGAACAAATCAAAAATGGGACCTTTACTCCAAAACTTACAATGCGGGTTGGAAGGCGAATCCTAGATTCAGTTGGAGGAATGAAGAGGGGAGAGCTCCAAATAGATTTCAACAAGGAGAAGGAGCTGGTACTTCCACTACCCAGTTCCCCAACCAACAACAACTCATGACCGTCCCACCTAAGGAGGATACCAATCAACTACTGTAAAATATGATGACTTTGATGAAGGAAGAGCGGACTTCCACCAATAATCAATTCAATGCCATTGCTTCTCTGATTCAGCAAGATTCTTCAAAGAATGCTGCTCGGTTCAATGCCTTGG
>JAOQMS010000008.1:34058508-34085603 GCA_027563885.1 Erythroxylum longipes | reverse complement strand
TTAATTAATTATATTGTAATTAATTAATTAATTACAATATTTTAATTAATGAATGAATTATATTTTAATTAATTATATAGTAATTAATTAATTATTATTAATATTTTAATTAATTATGTTGTAATTAATTAATTAATTAAAATATTATATTATAATTAGTTATATTTAATTAATTGTAATTAATTACAATATCTCAATTAATTAATAATTATAATTTAATTACTTATATTTAATTAATTGTAACAAGCATACCGTTACATAACAATAATACCTATTTCTCTAGATTAGGAGAGGAATGAGGTATTACCCAAAAATGAGTAATCAAAGTAACGACTCTATAATCATAGTCCCTTATCAAACTCAATCTTTTATTTCATACCTATTCCCCTTTTTTCATATGTTAACTTTTTTGAAAGTATGACTATAATGACAATTGAAACAATATTCTTAAAAGAACAAGTAGCAAACATGGTGAAAATGTTCAAAAGTTTGGTGATGTCAACGAAAGAAAAAAATGAATAAATGATTTTCTTCATTAAAAACATAAAATAGATGTAAAATTAAAAAAACTTGTTAAAATGGGAACAAGCACTTGATAAGAACCGAGTGCATTGGAGTTCGATTTTGAATATCTACAATATAACAACGGCGATATTTAATGAAATTTATCCTGGGGCTTTAGAATTAGATCTTTAAAGAAAAATGTTGTACACTAGCTGTATTTAATACTAGGGTTTTACTTTGAACCAGAGTTCTTAAGGAACTAAATTGGTTTAGAGTAGATTTTAATTTGGTTTTAAATTAGACTTTGATTTGGTTCTATTTAGGCTTTAAATTTTATTTTAAATTGGGTTTTAGCCATAATTTAGGCCCTAGACTTGTTTTGAATTGGATCTTAATTTTTTTCTCTAATTTAGTGTCGACCTAATCTTTATGTAATTGGATTTGTCCAATTTTCTTAACTAAGCTACGTATTTTTCTTATTTTTACTCACACTAATAACAAGTTAGTACAACTATTATTTTGTACTAGGTGGTAAAAAGTAAAGTATTTTTTCCATAAAAATCTACTAAGTACTAAATCTAATTCTTTTATAATGATCTAATCATTAATTAAGGAAGAGGCAATCTAATTTAACCATACAAGTCAATGTCTTAAAAACCAAACTGAAAGTTAAACTAGTAAGACAAGAGGTTTAAGGTTTAAAATGTTCAACTGGTATTATACCATCATCAAACTGGTTAAAGATTGAATAAAATTAAAGAATTTAAAATATTATTAAAAGATATTGACCTTATCAAACGAAGAATTTGAAGTTTAATTAAAAATATTATTAAATAAAAATTAATCGATTTATTTTAATTTATAAGAACTTATTAATTTACGAAAATTGAAGTTTTTAACAATAAGAGTTATTAAAGTAAATCAAATTAGAAAGTTAAAAACCGAATTGAAAAATTGAAAGGTTCAAGGTTTTTACGATTGAATCGGCCTAATTGGTTAAGTTTTCTAATCATTGATAAAATTATAGTAAATCAAATTACAATTCCACTAAAAATAAAATAAAGCAATAGTCAAAGAAAATAAATTAAATATAAAAGAACATACAGATAAAAACTCCTCTTGGCATCATCTTTTTATTCATAATTGACTTATTTTGGAGATTTTATCACTTGATACTAATTTGACAAATTATTCCGTTCCAAGATTCAGTTGCATCTCTGTAAGTTGAAATTGATATAATCTTGAATAACATTACATAAATAAAAGAATTGTAGAAACTATAGAAGAGTTTTTTTTCAAAGAGCTTCTCAATATTTTGATATTCTTTAATTTTCTAAAAATGATGACATCTATCTTTTCTTCTTGTAGATGGCTAGAATTCTTGTCCTTTAGGGTTTCTTTATCTCTCTCTTCAGCTAATGAATCTAGTTTGAAAATGAGCTGGAACTCCCTATTTTATGTTAGTTTAAATGTGTTTTTGAAAAAAAAAAGGTTTGGGACACGACCGTATTCCAAGCTATATTTGCTACTGGAACTTAAATTCTTCATCTAGGGAGGAATACAGGCTCTAATATGCCTGTATTTGAGATTATTTTTTATACTGGAACTTCATTGTCAAGTGAAACAAATTCTAAAATGCCTATATATAATTTATTTCCTTAAACCTTAACTATATACAAGAATAAGATCTAGCATATAACCATGTGTTCACTATTCATGTCAAATTTTTTCATAGAGAGAGACATAGGCTTACAAAATTTTTATGTTTGAGATTGTGATTAATCAAGGATGTTTCTTCCTTTTAATTTGACTTGCAAGCTCCTTAATCCTTAGCCAAAATCAGTCTCAAAGTAATAGTTATATGAAATTACCTTTAAAATAATATAAAACAAATCAAGGTAAATTCTACATGAAGATATAGCAAGATTATTATTTGACTGCCTAAGAAAGGTGGTGGTGTGGGTATTTATTCAATCTCAATGGTCTCAAAAAGAGTACAAAGAATTTTCAATTATAAGGAGTCTTTGTGGGTAAAATAAATAAATGGCCATTGTTTAGAAGGGAAAACTTCTTAATCATTAAATCTAGAAAAGACACTTCATACAGTATGCATCAATTGTTTAAATTTAGAAGCAGGTTAAAAGCTTTAATTAAAATGAAAATTAGGAATGAGAATGAAGTTTAGCTTTGATATGATACTTAGAGTACTTTAAGACCATTTTATCTCCTACCTAACTTTCAAAACATCGAACTTCAGTATTATGATAATTCAAAAGTTCGGTCTGGTAACAATAGAGGAGATTACACATACAGAGTAAGCTTTCCTAATTACTAACCAAATCTCACTTTTCAGGATACAACCATCTAGATGGGAAGCTCTTCTAGTTACTTGACTAATAGACCATGTAAGGCTCTATTCAGAAATCATACACCGAAAAACTAATTGGCATATATTATTATAAAAAATTCCTCTCTAAAAGCCTCACTCTTCATATAGTTAGCTCTCAGAAATAGCTTAAGCACTATTGATAGTTCTAAAGGCCTCATCCTCTCCCAAGTTCTTTGTATAAGCTTCGTCTTAAATTTTTTTAATCAATAGACCATTTTTTCTTTTTCTAACCCTCTTCTAGATGCTTATGGAGGTATATACAGCAAAGGTGCATCAATTTAGGTTCTCTTGATGAATGGAATACAAATGTCCAACTAGTTGCCAAAAGATGACGATAAACACTTTACAATAGCTTTTGGTTACATAATATACTTAATTTGGTGGGAGAGAAATGTAAAGATTTTCAAAAACATCAATCTAGATGTTCAACAAGTTATAACAAGGAATGCCAAAAAAATTAGAGAGTTGGTAATGACAGGAGGTTCAGGGCTCGCTACTTCCTCTAGTATAGTTAGGCAAAGGAATATATGAAACATTAATTCCATATAACTAAAGTTAAAAGTTACTATTCTACAATACATTACCACTATTCATATGGCATGACTACACTTCAGGATATAAAGGGATCAAAGAACATTTTTTCCATAGTTATGATTATTTCTTGTCTATATCTAGTCTTTGGTGGTTTACTAGTTACTAACACATGAAATGATTTCTCTTAGTCTCCCAAGTAATAAAATTTTTTATTTTAAGGCTTTTATTTTGTTTAATATAATTCTTTAATTTCTAGAAAATGCTAATAGTTTCCTTAAAAAATATAAACACGATATTCATACATCAAATTCCCTATAAGTTGAATTTTATTATCCTTAAATAAAGGAAAACAATAAGAGAAATTAGTGAAACATAGGATTTAAAATCACACTTTCTAGTCTCTGTTATGCAAGCATCAAATCTTGGACTCAATATATAAAAGTTAAGGAATAAAGAGGACTAGATATACTTAGAATCTTAATATCAATGCTTAAGCATGACCACAAGCTCAACTATGCTAATCAGATGACTAATATAATCAACTTATGGCAAAAATGAACTTATAATCACCCTATTGTTTACTAAAAATATTGGTAGCACTAAGATTTCATTAATTTTTTATTTCATTAATTATCACTTGCCATTTTTATGTGAGTGCAAACATTTGTTATAAATGTACACTCTAAGCATATTTATATCCTAATTACCATTTGATGTAAGAGAAAATGTTTATTGCTCCTAATTACTTAGTCACTTTAAAAAAGGAGTAGATAAATACACAATCATTTATTTTTTTTATATACTATCTCATTACTTAAATCATATTTAAGACTAAATGGAATGGGTATCATAAGAAAAACATCATATTCATTTTTATGTAAAACCATAAATTTCACATAGTTTCATAAGAAGTAAATCTGAAGTTTAAACATAATTAAAAAAGCATAAAATGAATTCTAATACAATGTAGCATCAGCTTCTATCTTTCTTTCACCAAAGATTAGAGTTTTGATCAGCTTGTATATATAAAAAATAACAATTTAAAAAATCATGAAATTTCCACACATCTACATAAAATAATAATTAAGACATATCATTAGAATAGTTCCACTCCCCTAGACTCAAATCTCACATTGTCCTTAATATGAAATGAAAGAGAATAATGTTTAATAAACTCTTTAAATTTTCTCTATATATACTTTGCATGCTCTAAAGCTCCTCTAATTGCTTCTTATTGAACTACTTTGGTTTTCCTTAACACTTTCTTACCAATGCTTTTATATGTTGTATGCATCTCAAATATAAAATAGGGTACCTAAGGAGTAAGTGAATTCATTAAGTACCATTTCATTAGTAGGAAAAGGTTCTAATGTTTTCCTCTTAACCTTGAATGCCCTAATTGCTTCACTATTTATGTCCACAATACCATGAGGGTTAACTTTAAGTATATTAAATGATTAGACCACCTTGAGCAAAGTGTTCTTGAAAATAACTTTAGTATTAATTTAAAAAGAAGTACTTAATAACCAATCTCAAATTCCACCTTTACTATGTGCTTTTCATATAACATTTTAGTCTTCTCCATATAAATTCTAGCATTCCCTTAAGCATTTAGTTTAATTTCCTCCAATTTATTCAACTGTCTCTTATCCCTTTTAACTTTCAAATCCATGTTCAATGCCTTTATAACCCAATAAACACTGTGCTTAAATTCAATAGGTAACAAACAAGCCTTTCTAAATACAAGTTTATAAGTAAGTAAACCTAATGGTGTATTGAAAGCTTTCCTTAAGAATATCCTCCAATATTAATGCCCAATCGTTTTTGAATTGCAAATAGTTTTCTCCAATGCCCCTGTCAATTCCTTATGTACAATTTTTACTTGACCATTAGAATGAAATAGCAGGTAATTTCCACTTTACTAGTAACTATATACATTTTCAGTAAGACATCTGATAGCAGCACGTCGTAACACTACGTAAAATAAACTAGACTTACTACTATAACAGTGGTGAGTCTAGGTTGATCCCACAGAGAGTGTTCAGTTAGCTTTTAAAATAAAATTAATCGGTGTTTATGTTTGGGGGAGTTTGGTTTGGTTTAAAATAAGAAAATAAAACAAAACTAACTAGCAAAAGGAAATTAAGAAAAACATGCAAAAATGATGGAAGTGGTGAATTCGTTAGGAGTCCGATTCTTTAGTTCAATCCCAATTGCACCTAATACCATATATGAGTCAAATTAAGTATCTTAAGCACTTTTCTAGCAATAATCACTAAGTTCTATTGAATAAATTTATAATCAATTAAGCACATATCAATTTCCCCCACACTAAGCTTTCGACTGTCCTCGGGCAAAAAATCAAATTTAAGATCATAAACCCAAAACATTGACTCTTTTCCTATATATTCTAAGAATACATAATCATAAGCGAAGATGAATGAATTTCAAAATTCATAGCAAGAATTTAACATTCAATGCTTTTACTCTTGATCAATCAACATTCAATACCTTTAAAAACTGAGCAATATATGGTAGATTTGGAAAATGTGTATCTCAGGTACACTCAATACTATTCACAATCAAAACATTCCACCACTCTGCATATCATTTCATTTCTCCACCACTAAGGTTCATATGCAAATTCATAGATCAAAGGACTTTTCAAGGTTATAATATGGGCAAAGGTAAGGTAAGATGTATTTGGGTTAAGTAGCATGAAAGTCATTAAAGCTAGTGAAACAAAAGTAACACTCAATGTGACATCAATTGTAAAAATCAACATTTAATCACAATTGAGTACATAAACTATGTTCAATGCAAAAGTGATGTTTCACAACTCAAACTTGAGCTCTCACAGACAAACCACATGAAGCATAAATCACTAACAAAGGTTGATCATAAACAAGACTTTTTAACCATAGAGAGGGACCAATGAAAGCAACATCCACCTCATATCTAACATACTTAAGTAATCCATTCAATACAACTTTAGAAGGAAAGATTGCTCAAACATAAATTTGCAACACATACGCATTTCCTCCTTAATTCTTTTATTTAAACATTTTTATTTTTCTTTCTTTTCACTTTTCTTTTCTTTTCTTTTTCTTTTCACTTTCTTCCTTTCTTTCCCTTTTTTCATATAAACATTGAAAGAAACTACATCAACTAGAGATGTCAATGGGCTTCTAGCCTGGCACGTGTCTAGACAGGTAGGGATAGGTTGGCTCGTGGCCCAGCCCGACCACAGGATGACCAGCCCATAGCCTGATAAACCATAGGTGGGCCAGGCTAACTCGACCCACAGTATATATTTTTTTAGAAAAACTTCAAAAACAACGTCATTTTTGAAGTAATGGTTGGACCACGGGCTCCCATCACCAGCCTAGCCTGAGGCCTGACCTTAGCCTGTGGCTCAGTTAAGCCGACCATGATCAGCCTATGGCTCGATCAACCCAGGCCAAAATGTCAGGCCCTTTTTGACATCCCTAGCATCAACATTGGAATTTTAATGATATGATATAAAATAACATCCCAACATTATAACCAACCCACACATATGTACACCCCCACACTTAGACTTTTGTACATCCACAAACTCAACAATCAACAAATGTTCCACTAGCTTTAGGGCTTAAGAAAGGCATTTGGTTAGGTTTTAAGCATGTAATGTGGTTTAACACAGAAAGAAAAGGCGAATAAAGCTCAAAGCGGCTTATTAAAGGAAAATCATATAATGGGTAGGCTATTTTGCTAATGTAGTAAAGAAAAGCAAAGAATGCCTAATCATTTTCCATGTTAATGAATGTGAAAAAAAATGTGGTATTGAATAGAAAATCAAAGCAAAGTTAGGATGTACATGTCATGAAGGTCACACATAAACAAAGATAATGACATTGATATGAATGTGTCAGTCTATAAAGGCTCAAAATCTCACTGACTTTGTCTACCACTAGTCATTAATCTTCTAAAGATAGTGTATATTGACCAATCACAAAAGAAAGTACATGCTAAGTTTGCCATGAAATTCTCTAGTCAATTCATTCTCTAGTCATGACTGTATAATCTTAGAAGTAATAGAAAATGAAAATTTGTTTTTTGTTTGTTTGTTTTATTCTCTCTCATTGCAATTGAAAACTTAAAAATAAGTAAAAACAAACCAACATAGAAACACACATGCATAACTGAACTAGTTCAAAAAAGTAAAAGAAAAGAAATTTACTTCCTTTGGGTTACCTCCCAAGAAGCACCTTTGTTTATTCACTAGCTCAACTTGATACTTTCCTCAACTTGATAGTCACAATTTGAGCTTCCTCCATGTGAGGTTGTTCAGGATAGGGTCTCAGATGACGACCTCTCATATTTAACATATGCCCTATCTTTAGAATCTTTACTGAGTCTATGCACTCTGGAAAGATCTCGAATGTTTCTTCACCTTTTTCTTCTTCGTTCAATTTCTCTAACCTACTAGGTAAAGGTAAAGAGTTAGTCTAAAAAATAACTATGGACTTAATACTCACCTTCGAGATAAAAGATATATCATTTTCTGCTTCGAGCTCCTCCTCAACTTCTTCTCCCGAAGCAATTCCTTTAGTATTTCTCTTAAGATTCTCAAGGTCCTCTTTACTTTGTAAGGTCCCTACGCTAACGTCCCATAAGTACACCTCGAGTTGGTATGGTGATAGGATTGAATCATCTTATATTTTCTTATGCATTTCAATGTCTTTTCAAACCTATTGTAGAGTTTAAATACTCAATTTATGTTCATCTTGTGTTTACATATAGATTAAAGGAGTGAACAAAAATATATGCTGAAAGGAAGAAGTTTGACAAAGTTGGAGAGCCATCCATGGAGGGGAAATTATCAAGGGTATTCAGAGGAGAATCGGAGAAGATCTGGGAAATAACCTAAGGCCACGATCATGACTGAAGCATGATCACAGGGCCATAATCACGAGGAGTCAGCCATGATCGTGACAGAAGCTTGAGTATAGGGCCACGATTGTGAGGAGTCAGCCACGATCATGATAGAAGCTTGAGCACAGGGCCACGATCATGGGGAGTCAGCCACTGTGCACAGACAGACGCAGACGACCTTCCGAACTTAAGTTTTAGAGTGGCTTTTTAGAGTTTTGAGGCACAGGAAAATCCTAGGTTTTACCCTAAATGGACCATACTACATAAATAAAGAGAGGAGGACCTAAGAGGAAGGCTACACAATCTTCCACTTTTGTAAAACTTTAAGAAGAGAGTACAAGAAAAGAGAACGAAGGAGCATAGAAGTTTTTGTTATTTTCTTGATATTTAGCTAGTTTATTTCATTTTCAATTCTTTATTTTCATATGTATTAATCTATTCATTCCATTAGTTTAGAGCTTTCTTAGTGTTAATCATGTTTTTACATGTGCTAGAATATTTAGATTGAATGTTTGATGAATTTTATAGTTGAAACTCATGAATTTAGTAATGAAGCTTTGTGATATATTAATGGATATTTATTCCTAAACTTTTCCAATTTTAATCTTGATTGTTTGATTTTATTTTTGTGTTTTTGCAAATCTGAATTTATTGGGTATTTGAATGTTTAATGGTTTATATTATGGGTTTTTATTTATTTGTGATGTTTTTGATTAATTTGTGCTCAATAGTTAGGATCTATGCATATTCTTAGGGTTATGATCAATTAATTTGGGTTTACGTGCAAGTTACTTGTGTTGGAATTTTTATTTTGATACAATTAGTTCGAATTTTGTAATTTGGGTTATAATTAGTTATTTGTTATCCTAAAGAGTTTTTATTTCTATTAAGTTAGTGTTGAAGTTTGGTTTTATTACTTCATTTATAATTTCCAGCCTTCATTTTACTTGAGTAAGTATGAGTTTAGTTTATTTAATGTCTACTTAGGGGTTTGGAGATATTATAAGGTTAAAGGGTGGAAATTGTGAGAATGAAGATTAATTTGTCTTGAATTGGTACTTGTAGATCTAGGTTGGTTTGGGATTTAGGATAAATGTCATGAACTAGGAATTACTTATAAGTTTGATCACCCTTTAGGTAACTTTCTAATCCGAAGGCTAGGGTTGAGCATGTGATGTGTAGTAGTCCATAATGATTCCCGGAAGTAGCAATAGGTTAGTTGAATTTGTTAGGATACTTAATCAACTAATCTAGGATCCTATACCTTTAGGTTACACCTTTCGAGCTTATGAGTAGGTGGCCTAAGTTAGTTGTTTCTTAATACCTAATGCATCTTCACTATTGAACTTAGAGAGCCTATTCTAGGTTATAGTGGAGATTGGGGGCATTTCTGGAGCTTATTAGTTTTATCTATTTTAGAGAAATTATGGATTTGAGAGCTTAATCGAGTATATAGGTTATCACCATGATGAGAGTACCTTTTATTTAGATTCAAGGATCAATGAACATCCTATAATCCTAAAGATATGTCTAGCCCACTTCCTTTCCATTGTTATTAAACTTTTCTAAATTTCCTTTGTGCTTGTCTTTTTTGGTTACGTTCATTGCATATTAGTTGTCTCGTCTTCATCATTTCAGGGTGTTCTATTTTCTTTTGTTGCAACATTTGAAATAGCATTTTCATCCCAACTCTTTGTGGTTCGACCCTAGCTCACCATTTACTTCATAGTTTGGTAATCAGGAATTTATTATTTGGTAGATAGCAAAAGGCTATCAGATGGTTGCATCTCTACGCCTTCTGATTCTAGGCGGTCGATTCTCACTACTAGTTGACCCATTTGGCGTTCCATGTTCTGTATGCTCAATTATATCTCATCCTAAATTTGTTTAAACCCTGCTAAAGTTGTTTCTCTATACTCTGTTGAAGCTGCTGCATATTCTGTTGAAATTGAACATTGTTAACAGTAATAATATTGTATATATCTTCTAGAGATGTACCTAAGTCGTGATAAGAAGCTTCTAGTATATATGGGAATTGTTGTATGTCCTACACACTATCAAGGAAGTAATTTTGTTAATTATCCCATCCATAACTAAAGTTAGTATGATCATTCCAATATGAGCTAAAAGATTGGGAATAAGCGTTGTGGAAAAAATTACTTCTGTCTATGAAATTAATTTTTAATTTTTTCACAAATACAAAAAAAAGGTGAAAAGATCAAGAAATAAATGAAAAGAAACTAATTACAAAAAAATATGTACAAAACACCAATTAAACTCAAAAACAAAAACTAAAGCACCATACTCCCTGAAAACAACATTAAAATTGACAGCAACACGTCGTAATGTTACGCAAAATAAACTAGACCTACTACTATAGTAGTGGTGAGTATAGGTTGATCCCACAGAGAGTGTTTGGTTAGATTTTGAAATGAAATTAATCAGTGTTTAGGTTTGGGTTTGAAGGGGGGTGTGGGTGGGGGGTTAGTTTGGTTTAAAGAAAATAAAACAAAGTTAAATAACAAAAGCAAATTAAGGAAAACATGCAAAAATGATGAAAGTGGTGAATTCGTTAGGAGTTCTGTTCTTTGGTTTAATCTCGGCCTATACCCTAATTAAACATATTTAATTGAATTGTTGCTCTTTTATCTATCTTTGAACTATTAATTGTAGGTTAATGATTAGCTCTATTAACTCGAGTTTCCTTTTAGGTCGTGTTTAATTAAGATACGTTTGTTAATTAAAACTAACTACTGAATAACCTACGATCCATCTCTTGATTCAATTGGGTAGTCCCATTACAAATTAGGAAAGTTAATTAATCCAAGAAACAATGATATAAGCTCGGGTCATTCAACCTAGGTTATGTTATTCCTAATGATTACAAGCCATTAGTCGCTACAAATGAATCTCAAATATAACAATTATGGATTATATTGAAATTCTAGCTATGGGTTCATACACAAATAATCAAACTATACAATAATATGATCATTCATACACAAAACCCAAGTCCATGTGCATAAGATAATACAATCAATCCATAAGAAGAGAAAGAAATAAAAAATATAAGGAAGGAATACTTAATCGGGTCGTCAACATTGATGTCACCTCAACACCTCAAAACTGGCATCGAGAAGCTACCCCTCCATAAGTCTCTCATGGTTAAGAGCTTCTCTTACCCTCTTCATTCTCTCCCGAAGCTTCACTCTCTCCCAGCCGAAAACACCCAAAAACTTTCATATGTCTGCCATCACCTCTTTTTGTTTTATACTAAAAACTAGGTTAAAATAGATGAGGTGGCATTGATTCGAAGGTCTGACATAGGCTGTCACATCCATGCATGGCTCCTTACCACTGTAAATGGTTGTGTCATGGGTGTGACTAGTGTGTCACAGCCATGGAATGTCACAACCATGACACACTTTTCCATGGCTGTGACACACCCTCTCACGACTGTGAGAGGTGTTGCATGGGCGTGAGAAGTTTCTCACGCCCATGCACTCCATGTATGGCCGTGAGCTACATTTGTTTCATTCCTAATTTGATGTGTTCATCATTTATCTCATCTTTCTTGCCATTTAATTGTCTTCTCTTGCTTTTAATAATCTTCATGACAACAAAGGATTGTGAATCTTTGAAAAATGGCTCAAATATAGTGCTTTTGACTCACTTTAGCGCTTTCACTTCCAAATTATACCTAATACCATATATAAGTCAAAGTGAGTATCTTAAGTACTTTCCTAGCAATAATCACTAAGTGCTATGGAATTAAGCACATATCAACATCAATAGAACAACTAAAGAAATGGAAACCCTTATCACTAATTATTACTTTAAGTACACCAAACTTGTAAAAGGAATTTTTTTATTCATAAATTTAATCACTAACTTGGAGTCATTAGTTCGAGATGTTATACCCTCAACCTATTTAAATATGTACTCAACACCATCTAAAATATATTGATTATTGAAGGAAGATTGAAATGGACCCATAAAATAAATACTCCAAATGTCAAACATTTTAACTTCCAAAATATTAGGGAAAGGAATTTCATTTGTTATAAAGATATTTTTAACTCTTTAGCATCTATTACGCATAGTATCATAATGTATATCATCTTGATATATAATTGGCCAATAGAAACTGAATTGACTTATCTTAGAAACTATTTTAGATGTACTGAAGTGACCACCACACTCTATAGGATGACAATGATCAAAGTAGTCCTTAATTTCTTCATGAGGAATATATATATATCCTAATTATTTCATCTTCATAATGCTTAAATAGTAGTGTTTCATCCTAAAAATAATGGTTAACATCCTACAAAAACTTTTTCTTTAATGGTAGCACAAATCAAGTGGCATAATGCCTCTAACTAAATAGTTCACAAAATCATCATTCTAAGGAATCCTTTTTTATCTTTGATCTCAAGATCAAATTCTTGTAACAATAATATCCAACAAATCAAGCATGGCTTAGAATCTTTTACATTTAGTAAGTACTTAATGGCTTCATAGTCTATATAAACAATCATGTTAGAATCTATAAGATAAAAATTGAAATTATTAAGGGCAAATACAATAATAAGCAAATCTTTTTTAGTAGTTGCATAATTCAATTGAGCACCATTTGGATTTATGCTAGCATAATAAATACATGCAATTTCTTATACTTTTTTACTAATAACTAATCCTACTATAAAATCACTGACATTATATATTAATTTAAATAAAAACTCCAATTTAGTGTTGACATTAATTTCTTTTTCAATATATTAAATGCACCTAAGTAATCAACATCAAAATCGATGTCATATCTTTATTAAACAAGTTACATAAAAGTTGGGAGATTTTTTAGAAATCCTTGTTAAACCTCCTGTAAAAAATTGAACGACCCAGGAAACTCCAATTCACCTTCATTTTGGTAGGTTGCATCTTTTCTATTACCTTGATTTTGGCTCTATCCACCTTAATACCACATAGAGAGATCTTGTGACCAAGAACAATGCCTTCCTACATCATAAAATGACACTTTATGCCACATTACCTTATCAACCTTTTGTTAAGAAATTATCAAGAGTTACAAAATACCAAAAAAAAATCATTCATAAATATTTCCATAATTTTCTTAAAAAATGATAGCGTATAGCCATTATGTTACGTCGAAAGAAAAAGGTGCATTGCACAAAAAAAAGACATTTTATGAAACCTAGATGCACATACAAACATGAGAAGGTAATCATTTAACTTTCCTTTAACGCAATAACAATATGGTTGAAAATAGAATATCAATTTAGGGGAAATGAATGCTTACAACCTATAAGTCTTTTAAGCATTTGATCAGTGAAAAGTAAAGAAAAATGATCCTTATAGGTTGAATCATTAAGTTGCTTATAGTTAATACAAACTCTCGAACTAGTAATAGTCCTCCTGGGGATTAGTATGCATTATATTCATTTCATCCTTCTTAGGTACAACTTATACTAGACTCAACTGTAAATAATCCTATCATCTAAATACTTGAGAACCTTGACCCTTACCATTTCTTTCATATTATGATTTAAAAGAGGTTTTTTTTTTAATTTTAGAGGTTTAGTAGTATTTTTTATTTCTTCTAATAAAAGCTTTGACCAGATATGTGTATTCAAGATTTAAGAGAAGTTGGCATGTAATAAGAATGTCACGGTAAAATTTAATAGTCCAGATATGAGTGAAGTACCAAAGAAAATATGATACCTCTTCTATAAAGTTGACGGGATCATAAATTTTGAAATATGAGCAAAAGAATAATAAAGGAAAATACCTATTGGTTATATTGGTCTTGTTAGGAAATAATCTTATAAGAGTAGGCTTTGGTAATGGAAATACTTTCATTAAGCTTGAAGGAAAAGAGAGATGGCTTCTATCACAGTTAGTGTAACCTTGAGATCTAAATAGGCCTTTTACCCTATATTTGACTTAAATATTGCTAAACATTAGGGTCATAATGTTTAGAAATATTAAAAAAGGATATTAACATTATGAAAACCATCTAGCTTAAAACTGAACTCTTATATGGATTATGTTAAAAATGCTTATATGGTTTTTGAAAAATTAATTAGTTTTAA
Source organism: Erythroxylum longipes (assembly GCA_027563885.1). NCBI lineage: Eukaryota > Viridiplantae > Streptophyta > Magnoliopsida > Malpighiales > Erythroxylaceae > Erythroxylum > Erythroxylum longipes. Next base: position 34,071,146 of record JAOQMS010000008.1, on the reverse strand, counting down.
CTAGCAATGGTGAGCCCCCAATATGATAGAAATATGTAAATATTTTTCTAAGTAATTTTTCTTTGATTTCATGTTAAATTACCTTTATTTTACTTAGTTTTTTATATTTTTAAATAACTAAGAAGATTTAATCTTCGAAAAAGATTTGTCAAAAATTAGAGGCTATTTCAAGCAAAAATATTGAAATAATAATAATTTTTGGTTAAATATGATCTTGCGCTTGCTTACATGTCAGCCCATGCCCTTTATGGATTAATTGTAGAAGAAGACATGACGTGGAATACAACCTAGATAGAGATTATATGGCATGGAAAAATATAAAGAGTAATAAAGTTTGAGCCATAGTTGTGCCTTAAATTGTTCGTACCAAAAAAAGAACAAAGACATTTAAGGTATAAGACATGGGCATGCTAGAGCCTGTTTCCTTCTTCTAAAGGAAGCATAAAGATCTATGGCCTAGGATATGAGTATGTCCCAATTCATGTCTTAGGGTAGATAAATCATATTCATAGCATAGAAATTTAAATTTAAATTTTTGGAGAAAGTTTGGAGAATTTACACATTTTAATGTTCCTTTTCTTTCCAAAAGGTTAAGTTTAGTTGTCAAGAGGTTCACCAACACTTGAGAGGTCAAATTTGAAGCTATTTCTACTAGAAACTTAAGATTTATACTCACCTCAATAGATCAAGTTGTTTACAATATAAGGTTCTTCATTTAGAATTTCTTTTATCATGATCTTAATTTTATATATTGTTTTTTATTTTGAAAATGATTTACAGCTAAATAATTTTTATATTTTGATAGGAAAACCATCGTATTTATCTTTTATGGATTAATTCAAATTGATATATGATGTGGAATTTATATTTGTGAATTATCTTTGATTATTTTAAATGCGAATTTACTCATGTTAGTGTTGAGATATGATTATTTCACTTGTAAATGATTTGAGAAAGCTTGTTTATAAGAGGGCTGTCAATTAGATATTACAGGTTGAATGAGCTGTTAAAGATAGATGCCAACAAAGGAAGTTTCTAAGATAAAATAAAATAAGGTAAATGCCAACATATCTAAATAACCTAAGGGGAAGTATAATTTATTTTGTTATTAATTTTTTAATAAATAATCCATTAGTGAATTTAAGGACTAATATTAATCTAATTACTTATTCTGTGTTTAAAAAATTTGTTCCAACTGAGTTGAAACCTAATAGGAGGGTGATACAATTTCTAGACAAACTTAAATAGATACCGTAAAGTTATTAAGGAAAATATTTTAATTAAAATTGATAGGCTTTACATTCCTAACTGAATTTCAATTGCTTAATATGGAAAAGGATAACAAAAAATCCTTGATCCTAGGTAGGCCTTTCCTAACAAAAGTTGGTAAAATTATAAATGTTAGGAAGGTAAATTAAAAATTAAAGTTAGAGATTAAAAATATTCTTTTATTTCCGAATGAAAATAACTAATTACGATTAATGATTTTCTAGGATAAATTATTCTAATATTTTACAAGAAGTCATCATACATATAACTAATGTGTTTAACAAGAGAATAATTGATTATAACCTGAAAGAAAGAAAATATTAAAGAAGGAGAACTTTTACACGGCACATTTCTCAATCAAGAAGAAAGGAGCATTGAGGTTACCACTCTAGTAATATATCAAGTTTAAGAAAGAATTCTAACTAAAAGACTTCCAAATAAGTGTTTATTAGGAGGCAATCCTATTAAATTTATTTTAATACTTTTTTAGTTTCATTTGGAAGTATTTGAATTTTTTAACAGTTAATTTTGATTTTTAGTTATAATTGCTTGGTTTAATTTTTACTAAGATTTTATATGTTTATAATTTGGTATAATCGTTTTGTGTTTTATGTTTTGAGTTTTGTGTTTTGTATTTTATATTTATTTTTTACATATAAGAGGCAAAAGAATGCAACCATGAGCTCAAGGAGGACATTAAAAAAACATTAGGGTTGGAAAAGTCAAGGGACGAGCCAATGAAAAGTGTTAAAATAAGGTATGTGTTAATTTTAAATGTTGAATATGTCTTGGGACATGTTTATGTCCTACACCATTTCCTTATATCAAATTAGATAAAACGATCCATAACCTAGGATATGCTCATATCTTAGACTATTTCTAAACTTAAAGATTGAAAAAAGAAATATAACTTAGGACATATTATCATAGACTTATCTTAACAAAATTCTCTCTGCAAGGATCTATGGCTTACAATATGACCATGCTTTAAAAAATTTAAATTACAAAAGGTCATACTAGACACCCTATTTTTACTTAACCTACCGACTTTCTCTAAATTTTTCTCAAATCTCTCATACACCCAACATCCAATACTTCTCCAATAATAACCATATAGATTTTGGAATTTCCACTCCATTTCTCCTTAAATTTCTCAATTTCTTCTCTTTAAAATGTAGATTTTCAAGCTAAGGCTCTAAACTTCAAATTTTGGATTTTGGATTTTTTTTTAATTCTTAAGTAACTTTCACCTCTTTAATCTTTCCAAACTTTATTCCGTACTAGAGGGAGAGTTTTCAAGCATCTACAAGTAGGAGGAAGGTCCAAGCACACCAGGGTGTTTTAAATAGCCACACAAAAGCTAAAGATTCATTTTAAAATGAACATCCAATGCTTACATTTATCGAGCCCAACTAATGTGAAAGGCACATTGATCTTAAGCCTCAAACATTCTAATCAAATAAGTGAGCAGACTAGTTTGCATTGGAAATAAGAGGATTAGCAATAAAGATTCGGAGATACACAAAAAAATTAGGATGGAGTATGTTTTTCGATATTGTAGAGTAATCATGTAGGGAACTTATTTTAGAAACTTTAACTACCTTTAAAGTGAATTTAGCCATTAGGATTATGCTTGGTGTAAAAAAATAGAAATTTCATTCAGTGATTTTAGAGTACAATGCGGGTTCTTTACTCTCAAATATTTATAGATAGAAGAGTATAAGAACTATAATAGGATTTCCAAACGAGTTAATTGATCATTTCCCTCATGAATTTTTAAGATTAATATCAATAGGGGTAGGGTATAGGGAAAATTTGGCTATGACCTTTCCAAGATTAAGAGCACCCACATCATTATCTCTATTGTTGTATTTCAAGGGTAATTTCTTATAAAATTTGTGGAAGAAAAACGAATAGTAGAGTGGTCACGAGAAGTGCCAAAGAGTAAGGATGAGACGATGCCTCCATTGAGGAGGCACGAGAAGTGCCAAAGAGAATTTACCACCATCATCAACTGATGCACTGTAGGTAGAGGAGATGGTAGGGGAAACTGGAGACTTAAAACCTATACTATAATATATCATATGGAAAAGTATTGATAGGATTACTCTCTATATGGAAAACGAGCAGTTCATATGAAAATACATGATACAATGAATACAAAGGTAACTTAAGAAACATGGTTAGCAATTTCGACAAATAGAGTAGTAGTTTTCAGCCTACTTTCTCCATATAAGGTTTTTTTAGTAACCTCTTCAAGCATCAATGATGCAACTTATAGGAAGCAACAATGATGATGATGCTATAGCTTGTTGATCGTGTTTCCATTGTACATTAAATATTATCTTATTTGACATTTTTTAGTTTTATGTTATGTTTTCTTTCATTTAGGATTATGATTATTGTTGGATATTTTTCCTTTCATTAGTAATGCATTATATTTTTTTCAGTCTTTTTTTTCTTAGTCTTTTCAAGGTTCACTTGAATTAAAACTTTCAATCACACTTTTCTTAGAAAGTAGACAACAAAAAAGGGCTCAAAGAAGTTTCCAGTAGCCTTATTTTTATTTTCTTTTTGTTATATTATCCTTAGTTGTTGCATATTCTTATATTTTGTACATTAAGGACAATGTAAAACTCAAGTACGAGAAGGAGGTTTTATTATATTTTAGCCATATTTTACCTTAATAAATTAATTTCGTTACAATTAGCTTCACAGGAAGCAATTTTAAGAACTTTTAAAAACAAAAGAAGAGTAATTAAGATAACCCATTAGAAATTAGAATGTGATATAATTCAATTAGGTGAGATAAATAGATATGAGAACAAAAAACCAACTTAGTTTTAATTTGTTCTAATGATTTTCAATGGATGATTAATTTACAAAATGAAACTTTTGTGTAATTTCAATTAATTTAATCTAGAAGGTGACTCTTACAAAGTATTTTAATACCTTACTACAAAAAAACATTTATGAATCAATTAAGAATAAGTAAATTTACCCTATTGACTTAACCAAAGTAACAAGTTTGAATTCAAAAATGACGCTAATAGCTATTTAAGTCAGTAATCTAGTTAAATAACTGAAGGGGTTCCTTACAAGGTATTTATTTTTGTATCAAAATGTTAGGTGACTTTTCAAACAAGCCTATAACACTCCATATTAATGATAAAAACTAAATTTCATTTTACATGAATATTAGGATTTTAAAATGTTTAAAAAGTGAAGTTTCTTGCTCATTTATTTTATCATATATATTATGTGGAATTATGTGAATTAAATTAATGCTAAGGATTATTGGATTAATTTGAGCTAAATTACAATTTAATGAAAGTATTTATAAACCGAATTCATTGTTAAACAAAATGATTTGAGTAGATGATAAGCACTCTTGATTATTTCAATTGCTTTGTTGACTTTTCCTTAAAATGTTAAGTTAAGAGTGGTTGAGATTGATTTATTTAAGGACAAGCAAAACTGGGGATATTTTATGTGAGTTTTTTTCCTAAGTGTTTTACTTTTATTTGATGCTAAATTATCTTATTTTACTTAGTTTTTGATATTTTTTGGGTAATTGAGAAGATTTGACCCTAGGATGAAATTTGCCAAGAATTAAAGTCTATTTCAAACAAAAACATTGAGAAAATCACAATTTTTAGTTGAATATAGTCTCGCCCACACTTGTGTGCCAAACCTTGCTAATCATAGATGAATTATAGAAGAAGAAATAACCTAGAACATAATATGAGAAAGACTATATGTCATGGAGAAAATTCAGAGAGTGACATAGACTAAGCTACAATCATGCCTTAGTTATGATTGTGCCCTAAACCATGTGCTTTTCAGAAAGGAAATAGAGAGATATATGGTCTAAGCCATAGGCACGCTAGACCCCATCTCTTTCCCAGAGGAAGTAAAGAGATTCATAGATTGGGTTATGGTTATGTTTAAACCAAATCTTAAATAGATAAAACATACTAAAATCACATAAACGATAATTTTTAAAGGAATTTTAGAGACTTGACACATCTTAAATATTATTGTTTCTCTATAAGATTAGGGTTAACCATAAAAATGTTGACACACCCCTAAGAGGTCAATTTCTAAGTTTTTTAATCAAAAAGTCAAGATATAGACTTAAGATCAAGTTGTCAACATCACAATGATCTTCATCTAGAATTTCTTCTATCATAGATATTTGATTTGTCTATTTTTTACATTATTTTGAACATGATTTATGGATAAATATTTTATGTTTAGAAAAGGAAAACTATAATATTTATCTTTGTATAGAATGATTCAATTTGACATATGAAGTATGATTTATATCTGCAATTCATCTTTAATTAGTCTTAATGAGGATTTTCTCATACTAGCCTTTAAATATAATTGTAATTCATTTGTAGATGATTTAAGATACCTATTTAAAAATGGACTACAGTTTAGAAATTAGATATTGAATAGGGTGTTGGAGATAGGCATATATGATCTTTTTGATGTTAGGTTGAAACCTTTTATAGAATTTCATATAACTTAGACTACAAGAAAATTACAAAATAATGACGAAAAATTACTGATAGAATCTGTAATAAATTAGTGATGGAAAAAATAATTCCGTAGTAAATTAACGATGGAAGAAAAAATTCGTCATTAAAAAAGGAGGAAATTTTTTGCCAATTTTCCTGATAGAATTTAGCGACAGAATAGTGAATGTCGTCTTGAAAATAAGGGCCAATGGTTCCTGACAAAAATTACCGATGGAAATAATTTTTGTCGGTAAATTAAAACTAAGGCCATCATCGTTCAAATTGGAAGGAAAACAATAATGTTTCCTTCATTTAAATTGGAAGGAAACGTTGTTGTTTTCCTTTGAATTAAATCGACAAACACCCTTCCTTCTTCTTTTCTCTGTGTTTCTTCTTCATTTACGTTTCCTCTTCATTTCCTCCATCTCCGATAGAGCTCACTTTGTTCGTCCGTCCAATGTTAGTCTGTCCATCTGTCTTCCTTACTTCCATTGTCAAGGTTGGTCATCTCTGCTTGTGGGGTTTATTTTTTCTGCTTCATATTGTGTTGTTAAATGATTTTATTTTTGATGGTTTTGTTTGTGTGGATTAAGTTACAAGGGTTTTTTGGTTGTTAATGGGTCTTTGTTTGTTGTTTTGTGTTATTGTTAGTGAATATTAGAAAAAAAAACAACAGTTTTGAAACAAATTAGGGATGAATTTGTGTAGCATACCAAGTGTTCGATGAAAGTTCTATTAGGGATAAAAGTTCTGTAAGGTAGGCAAAGCATTTTATCAAAGGGTATAGGTAGTTGAGTAATCCATTAACCTCTTTATTAAAGAGTAATTGTTTTGGATGAAATTAAGAGGTTGAATGTGTTTTTAATACAATGAAGGGATTTTGGTGTCTTTATTACTCTTAAATTTTCATAATTTCAACAATAATTTTGTTATTGAAGTATATGTAAATGGAAACCTATTAAGAATTGTTCTTACATGGTAAGGATACCCTATTTATTATTTCATGAAGTCATTTTCTAATATATACCTACATTTTTCCACATATAAAAAAGAACTTTTGGTTTTTAAGTTACTACTAACTAGTAGTCTTAATACTTAAATATAATATATTTGTAATGAAAATAAACAATAAAAGTTTCAAATATTTCCTAGAATATATAATCGTAACTCTTTTTTCAACAAACTTAGCTTCCCAAATTTTTAGGTTTTGATTTTGACATCAAGTATAAGAAAGAAGTGTAGAACAATATTATTGATGGTTTTCCAAGAATGTAGTGATGAGTTATATACCTTGGTAGTTTCTTAGGTGCAAAGGACTCTTTTACATAATATTAGACAAGGTTGGGAAGGGGATGAGACTTCCTGGAGATTACTATAAAACTTGAAGGCACTTTAATAATTTAGAATATACTTGGTCAAATGACCTTTGGAAATGGAATAGAAAACTAGCAATAAGGATTAATAATAAGATGAGAAACAAAATTATATTATTATTCCATGAAAGGAAGATATGGACAACATAACTTTGTAGTACTCCTTTCCCATATCACCTCATCAGCCTTCAGTCCCTCTACTCAAGATCCCCTTAAAATATACAGTGTTAAGCAATTTAAGATCCAGTTATAATAGGAAAACTTAAGTAATTTCCCTAGGTAGCAGGGAAAGATAACATGGTGGTTTCACCACCAACTAAAATACTGAAGGAAGGAATAGTAAGGTGGAATGGAACTCCAGTTGTTTTTCTCTTAAAAAAGATACTATTATTTACCTAGATGAATGCCTAAGTTAAATTTAAATTGGAGTAAACTTCGATTTAAGAGCATAATGATCAATGACGAATAATTTTTCCTCTTCAAATTTAACAATAAAGCAAGCATGATGAAATGGATTAAATAAAGACCATAGAACAAATGGTAAGCTAATATTCCTTCAAATTTGGAGGCTAACTATTGAGTTTATTAAAATCCATTTAAAATCACATCCATATTTGGGTTAAATACCATAATATTCCATTTGAAAATTGGGAAAAAATTGAGTTATCTTGCATATTCAATTGGTATACCAATTTTCTTATATGACTGTATAGATGGACTAAAGAGATTTGGCTATACAAAAGTTTGTCATAAATTAGTTCTAAAAAAGACCTCATAGAGGCAATTAAGTTAAAGAAAGTATATAAAGAGGTTGAACAAGAAAATGTTGAAATCATGATTTCATATACTGTAGAAGCCATCTAAGCTCCAATAAAATAGTAACTAAAGACCAATTAGTAAAAGTTTCACCATTGTCCTTTACCATAAAGTTATGAGATTACCCCTCCTAAAGAGATCAATTTCCAAGAAGATAAAACCACACCAATTTTCAAACTAAAAGTTGGAATTTAAAAGGCCTAAATTGCCTTATTGAAAAGACAATCAAGGATATTTTACATATAAAAGGACCTTTTTGATCAGTTTGCTACAAAATAAAATAAAGTATAAGTATCTCCAAAAAAACATAGTTTCTGGATAAATTGCAGCTCATTTTAAGCGATAATCATGATTATTTTAATGGGAGGATCATGGTGGCTTATGACCTTAATGAAATTCAAGTACTAAACCATCAATGCTCTTCACTTTTATGTGACTTAAATTAGGGACAATATTTAGGTATATATCAATTATGTGTTTACTTTTAATTAATATTTCCAAAGGACATATTTATAGGAGGATCTAAATCATATAAAAGCTCTCATTAACATTCCCTAATTTATACTGGGAGACTTTAATTGAAACTCTCTTTAATAGTGAGGCTAAAGGAGACCAAATAAGACTAAGACACTATAATAATGAATTCCTCAGTTGCACTATTTAGCTTAGCCTAATAGACCTTAGAAATGAAGGACAATTATTAATTTGCAGTAATAACTAAGTCAGAGTAAGGTATATTAGGTTTTCATTAGTTAAGGCTTAATTTAACATAAATTTATACTAATATGTTGTCTTTGTCCATATGTGACATTGCAAAAAATGGTTATGATCAAATTGAAGTTAATTGTACTTTTTCAAATAGAGATAGAGGCTTCAATGGCTTAAGCAATATTATAAGTTATAGGATATGAAAACATTAATAGAAGAAAAACAAAAAGCGTAATACACCACTAAAAACTCATACATATTTGTACCTATGCTCAATTCAAAACTTATCAAAAACCAACTAATTGTTTATTATATTTCTTTTAGGTTGTGTTCTGTGTTAAAGAGTGTTGATAATTATCCAACCTTATCTGTCTTCTTTATAGTTTGCGATTATCTGTCTGTCAAGTTAATCAATTCAACTAAGTAATGTCTACAATGTGATCAGTTTTGTGTTGTTCTTTGCAATTTTACCTCTAATAATGATTGATGAGTTTTTAGGCTGGGGTTTAATAGTCTAAGTATTTATGTTTGGGCATTGTTTAAATTGAAACATAATGACTTAAACTTCAACGTGATTAATTCAAAATTAGTATTGACATAAAAAATTCATTTAATTGACATGAAAATTCTTTGCATAATAAACCCTTAGGATGGTATATAGGCTGGAAACCCATGATGCAACTCCTATGAGGCTTATCGGTGAAAAATTCCACGAGCCTAGGAGTCACAGCAAGAACTTGCTTTCTCAATTCATCTGGTCAAACAATGTCATATACCATAATGCTTGTTTAAAATCAAACTTTGGAAATGAACTTGTAGGTGTTAATAAAAACATAAACACTTAAACTTTAATGTAATTAATTTAAATTTAGTATTAACATAAGAAATTCATGTAATTGATATGATAATTCTTTTCTTAATAAACCCCTAGGATGGTATAAAAGTTGGAAACCTATGATGCAACTCTCATGAGGCTTATTGGTGAAAAATTCCACGAGCATAGAAGCCACAGTGAGAACTTGCTTTCTCAATTCATCTTGTCAAACAATGCCAGTTACCATAGTGCTTGTTTAAAATCAAACTTTGGAAATGAACTTATAGGTGAGCAATTGAAACATAAAAACTTGAACTTCAATATGATTAATTCAAACTTAGTATTAACATAAGAAATTCACATAATTGACATGAAAATTCTTCGCATAATAAACCCCTAGGATGGTATATAGGCTTGAAATTCATGATGTAACTCCCATGATGCTTATCGGTGAAAAATTCCACAATCCTAAGAGTCACAACGAGAACTTGATTAATTCAAACATAAAGACTTCAACGTCAATGTGATTGCTCGATCTAGTGTTGGAATTAATATATGTAAGCAAAAAATGTGCTTTTGAAGTTAGAAAATATTATTTAGGTCTTTTTTTACTTCTTAATGTCACTTCTTATAGGATAATGGTTGGAAAATTGCTTTATTTGATTGATCCTAACATATGTTGTCCATCAATTAAGTCAATATATCGATAAGCCAAGTATAGTTAATTTTTAGGTTACTTATAGGGTATTAAGATATATTAAGGATAACAAAGATCGAAGCCTTATCTTTCCTCAAAAATTGGTCTATGAAGTAGTAAGGTTATTATGACTTAGGATGTGGTGATTGTCCAATCACTAAGGTGGAATTGGTTGTGATTGAGTTTTCTAATTGTGAAATCATATAGTGGGATAGGTTGGTTTCAACTTGAAGAGGAAATGGTCAGAGATCTATAAAAACTTGGGAGAAATGGAGGATCTCATTATCTATAAAGTAAACATTAAATGTTTTGTAAGATTAATATGGATACTACCATAATCATTATTATGTCTAACTATGAAATCACTTTTTTAAATAACAATTTTGCATAAATGAGAAAAGTTGAAAGATCTTGGATGTATAGATGATAAACACCTGATGGTTTCATTATTCCGGATTTTGTTGAGGGAGTATAAGCTTTTATTGACAATGCATATTCTCAACCTACATATATGGATGGTCTAAAGATCGAATGTCCATATAAAAAGTGCAAACATATTCATTTTCTTCCTATTGATGAAGTGAGTCTCCATTTGTTAAGAAAAGGGTTTGTTCCAAATTATTTTGAATGGACACAACATGGGGATCCATTAATTTGTAGCACCTTAAGAGGTAATAAAGTAACTGCTTCAATAAATACGGATGGGTTTGAAAGGGGGACTAGCTTTATAACAAAAAATGTGGGTGCTGAAAATCCTTACACCTAAATGGTTTATGGTGCAGCCGATTATACCTTTTAGGCAAATATAGAAAATCTTTAAAAATAACCAAACCTATATGCAAAAGAGTTTTTCAACTTACTAAAATCAGCTGAGCAAAAATTATGGCCAAATTGTGAGGCCATAACTTAATTATCTTCAATTTTTTGAATATTGAACATAAAGTCTGAAGGGAAAATTTTAGATATTGGATAAAATTCTTGTTTGGTATAATGAATCATTGCCTCCTGATCATACAATGGTTGATAATTTCTACAATATCAAGAAACTTATTACGGGTCTTAATTTGGTAATTGAAAAATTGATTGTTACAATTTGGGATTTATGTTGTTTTGGGGTGATGATGTGGAATTACAAGAGTGCAAATTTTGTGGTCGATCTAAGTTCAAACCTAGAAAGCATTCTATGAAACCAAAATTAGTACCTTAGAAGTGGATGTATTATTTCCCGCTAACTCTGAGACTTCAAAGACTATATGCCTCTGATGTTACCGCAATTCACATGAGATGGGATAATGAACATAAATAGGAAGATAGAATAATGAGTCATCCATCGGATGCACTCATTTGGAAAATTTTCAATAACACGCATTCTGAATTTGCAGCTGAAAGTTGAAATTTTAGGTTGGGATTGTCGACAGATGGATTCCAACTTTTAGTCAATCTGGCCAACAATATTCATCATGGCCAATTATAATTACTCCTTATAATTTGCCTCAATATATGTGTATAAATAAGGCATATACGTTCTTAATGGTGATTATACTGGGGCTTATGAATCCAAAGCATAAAATTGATGTATTCTTATAATCATTCGTATCTGAATTGCATCATCTTTTAGGAATTTGGTGTGGAGACATATGATGTCTCTTAAATAAAATTTTTTGTTAGGAGTTGCTTTTATATGAACTATTAGTGATTTCCCTATATATGCTATGTTGTCTGAATGGAGCACAATAGGGAAATTGGCTTATTCTTATTGTGGCAATGATTCTGATGTGTTTTATGTTCCTAACAAGGCCAAAACATCTTATTTTGACACCCACAGGAAATTTCTTCCTCTAAATCATCTATTTAGACATAATAAACAAAATTTTATTAAGAATATGATGGTACAAACACCTCCTTGCCCTCACAAAGCTGGTGAAGAGATAGTATAGGAGATTGATGATTTAGGGTTACTGAAAGTTATAGAACTTGAAGCTGAAGAAATTAACAAAAACATTAGTAAAAATTTTGGTTGGAGAAAACAAATCATCTTTTAGGATTTGTCATATTGAAAAACTAATTTGATACCTCATAATTTAGATGTGATGTATATTGAAAAAATATTTTTGACAATTTGTTTAACACCATAATAAACATTGAAGGGAGGACAAAGGACAATGTAAAATTATGAGTCGATTTCGAACTTTTTTATAGAAGGAACAAGTTAGATAAAGATCTTCACACGATTAAATATCCAAAAGCATATTACACTTTAGATAAAAAAACAAAAGGAAATTTTGTGTGAATGGTTGAAAAGTCTAAAGTTTCCTGATAGTTATGCTTCAAACTTAGCAAGGTGTGTTGTAACACCCCACTCCCGCTGGACCCGAACCTGATATCGATAGTGATATCCGAGTCCGTGCCCCGCGAGGGCGGTGTGCCACATCACT